>CABHPH010155818.1:2937-19031 GCA_902168325.1 Peromyscus nudipes
TCCCACTTCCAGTGACAAGTTGTGTGATATCCAATAAGGACTATTCCATCAGCTCTTGTATAAAATAAGACACTGGCCACCAGTGAACTTGCAGATTGACCTACCATGAGAATTACCTGTTAAGTTTTTTGTTTTTCATTGAGTATTTTTTTTTTTCATTTTCAAGGATCTGGGAGATTGGATAATATTTGGCTGAAACTGTGAGACTTTGAACAATCAAGGAAAAAGGAGCTCTCTTCAATGCTTGCCTTTTAATGATAGACAATTAAAGCTTGTTGTTCTGGATTCAGTCTGCGCAAATTTGTCTACTCACTAAACTACATTTGTAGCCCCGAACTCAGTCTAATGTTGGCCCCAGAGTCATCATTGATGTTTAGAGAAGCTAAGTAGGCAGAGGCTCTGTTTTCTTATTTTAGCTCCACACTGGTGGTAAGTACATGCGTACTTCTGCATTTTGGTGCCTTTCTGATGATTCTGTTGTTTAAAATAGCCCCCAACACAGCCCTGAAAATGCTGTCTTGTGTTCCTAAGCTCAACAAAACTGTGATTGCCTCATGCGGAATATGTGTGTCTTTGTTTAGACATGAATTATATTTTCCTGGCCACGAGGTTTAACATTAAGGAATCAATAGTATATATTAAATAAGACATTATTTAAGCAAGAACACATAAAATGAGGTTACACATTCTTCAGTTTATGAAAATATTGTGATGGGAAGCTCCCAAGAATCTAACTCTGCATTTTCCCCTAGGAACAATGATTCAGCATGCATGGAAATTTCATAGCACATTAACTATCTCAATAATGAGAAGTCACTGTATTGTTTTGTGGCCATTCAGTAAGAAGTCAGTCAAGGGGCCCCCAAAGCCTGTTCTGGATGAGTTAGCTGTGACGTTGCAAGTGTCATCAGCAACACTAGGGAAAGAAGAAAAGATTGGCCATGCTTTGTATGTCTTCAAAAGCATAACAGTGGGGTTAGGCAATAGATATTGCTTTTCAACAGAAACCATTGGTTTATTAATTTTTTGTGTTGTTTCAATCATAATTTGGTTAAACCACGGCTTTATAATAAAAATAAGAGAACAAGGTAATTCATTGCTTAACTCTCTGCTGGCCTTCCAATGTCAAGAAATACACCCATAAATCACTTCCTTCATCACAACAGACATTCTCCATTTTACCTTGGTTTCTTTCTTTTTTTTTTCCTTTGGTTTTTCAAGACAGGGTTTCTCTGTGTAACAGTCCTGGCTGTCCTGGAACTCACTTTGTAAACCAGGCTGGCCTTGAACTCACTGATATTCACCTGCCTCTACCTCCTGAGTGCTGGGATTAAAAGTGTGCGCCACCACTGCCTGGCTTACCGTGGTTTCTTGATCTGTAAATAATACTTTCTTTGAAGTAGTGCATAAAACTACTGATTTTTTTATGTTAAACCTCAGCTCAAGAAACTATAACTCCTAACAAAAAGGAGGCTATCAGATGCACACATCTCCCCCATGAGGTAATCACAGCCTTGAGCTTAAGAACACAAGGCAGAGCTGGAAAGATGGTTCAGCAGTTAAGAGCACCTGTTCTTACAGAGGATGTGGGTTTGGTTCCCAGCACCCAAATGGTGGTTCACAACCATTCATAACTCTAGCATCAGAGACCTGATGCCCTCTTTTGGATTCTCTAGGCAGCTGCACTCATATACACCTACCCCCACATAGACACATAATTAAAAATAATAAAATAAATATAATAATGAGCTATGATAGAAGGAGTTGTGGGTCTTTTATTTTTCTGGAGAATTCCTCCTGCATTGAGCCTCTTAGGTCACTGAGCATATTCCTGCCTGGCCCTACTTACCTCCTTTTCAGCATCTCCCTTGATATGGCAGATCACCTTTGGCCTTTTCTGATGTTCACATTTGGAGTCATCACATGACATCCAAAGTCTGTACTGAAGAACAGAAGCTCTGGAGTCACAGGGATCTGGGGTAGAATTTTAAAGTCAAACATGCCTTTTTGTGAAACTTGGTGTAAGTTAATTAATACTTCAGAGCCTCAGTTTCCTGTACCTGGATATAGGGATTTTTATCTACCTGAACAACTGTTAGGAAAACTAAATAGGATTGTATTATCAAGGTCATCTGAGAAGCAGACTCCAAGTCAGAATTAAAGTACAGGTTATATATTAGGATGAGGAATAATTGCTTAATGTGTAAAATTTTTGTTTGGAGCTATAAGAAAATCAGAAATAAGTAATTCTGATGGTTATATAATATTATGAATATGATCAATGTCCTGTGTTATGCACTTGAAATAGTTGAAAATGCAAATATTTGTGTCATATTTTATCATAATTTATGTCAAGAATTTATCAAGGGAAAATACTTGTAAGATACAAAGGGTCAAGGACCCAGAGTTAGCTGAGAGCATCATCAAACTGTGATACAAGTCTGACCCTAAGTGCAGAAGAGAGAAAATGAAAACAGATGAAGGAAGGGAGAAAGTCTTGGGCTGCAGTAAAGTTCTAAGGAGAGTCCACTAAGATCATCAGGGACTCACTGTCTCCCAGGAACTGACTGTCTTAGTATCCTCCTATATTCAGTCACAAGTTGTGAACCATCTATGGGAAGCATGCTGTTGATAAAATGGCACTCATAGATTTCAGAGCACAGACACTGGGGACATCACTCAGTTATGTTCACTTCAGTTAAAGATCTGAACTGTACATTCTCATGGCTTCCATGGGGATTGTGCCTGTTAAGTTATTCACCACTCTCGAAGAGAGTAAAAGTGTTGCTCATTTCCATAGCAACGATCAAAGTCACCATCACTGCCAATCACCAGTACCATGATCTTTATCTCAGTAAAGTTTGTTCCAAGTAACCTACAGTCAACTCTAATTAAATCATTTTCATTTGTTCTAGTTGTACTAAGTGTCACCAATGTGATGTTCATCTAGGAAGCTTGAACTGCATTATCAACATTAGAACTAGTGAGTCTCTGCATCTCTTACAGGCACAGGAAACCAACAGAGTATAAAATAACATGTGCCAAGCGCTGTGGGTGGAACCTACACAGTGCCTTCAAACTCCACAGCCTTCCATCACTGTCCATGAACAGCTCTTGCCTCCAAAGGCATGGAGACTGAAGCATTGCTCATCTGTTGCCTTCTCATTTCCTTTCATCATTTACAGCCCTCATAACTAGGAAAAAGAGGGGTCAGCATGAACTTTCCTTGAACAAAAGTAAACCTGAATGACACTTCAAAGAAAGTTACCCCAGCTCACTACTCACGCTGCTGAGACTATAACCTGCCATGTTCCACGTAGACACTTGTGATTTCATTACCTTGAGCACAATTGGCATTTCACTTCTGCATTCCCTTAAGAAAGAAGAATATGACACTCAATCACATATAATGGAAAAAAATCATTCTTCTAAGGAGAAGTTAGCCAATTTTCTTTAAAAGGTGGAGTGGATGACTAGAAGGGAAAAGTAGATGGGGAAAGTAGGTTTAACTAGTGCTTCTAACTGTAGAACTGTAGTCTTTCTCCAATCATTTAATCAGGCCAATCATGTGCTTTCTATTTATTCCTTCTAAGAGAGAAGTAAAATTAACTAAGAATGAGATGCAATTCTGCCCACTAACTCAAAGTAACTGTCTTCACACTGTGGTCCTATTGTTCCTCCTCCTTCTCATAGAAACCTACCTACCTCTCTAGGGAAAGGGGTTATTCACACAGCCTGTGATTAGTCCAACACAGTCTATCGCCCAAGAAAATCAAGGATAGTTCTTCCCCAACAAGTTCACGTACTAAAATTATTTTTTATGAAGTCTGAATTTCACTTTACCACCTAAGAAGTAACATATGTCAGAGAGAACAAATGTGCTAGACATGATGCTGTGAGTGAGGGTCAAAGACGTAACAAAGAGAAACCAGGCATGGTAGAACATATCTATACTTACAGCTCTGTGTAGGTGGAGGCAGAGGGATTATGAGTTTGGAATAAATAGTGAGTTCAGGTGGGCTATATAACAAGACCCTGAACAAAAATTAAAACTGAAGGTGGTGTTGTGATAGAGTGAACAATAAATATACACTTGTAATATTGTAGAAAGGAATATGGGGCTGAACATGGGCTGTTATGGGATCCACATATGTAACCTCACCCATTCCTTTTGCATAAGGGTGAGGATCTAACTTGAGTCCTTTAGGAAAAGAAAGAGTTAATGAAGAGGTAGATGAGAGGTCATTTGGCATAAAGAAAATTCTATACTCCTAGACACACAAGTAGTGTGTATAGCTAGATCAGAGAATTCAGAGAGATGTTGGAGTTCTGAAAGAAGAGTCTGAAGGGGAACCAAATGCTCCTAAAACACATGCTTGCATCCCACAGGAAACAGGTAAGACATACTCCTGAGAACACTGGGAGCTACTGAAGAGGAAAACACACTGCTGTGGGACGTCTTTCTGTATGCTGTGAATATGTGTTGCTCCCATTGGTTAATAAATAAAGCTGCATTAGCCTATGGCAGGGCAGAATGGAGCAAGGCAGGAAATCAAGAGAGATAGAAAGAGAAGAAAGGAAGGGTCAGGGGAGACCCTGTGAGCCGCCACTAGGGAAGCAAGATGTGTGAGAACAGGTAATGTCACGAAGCCATGTGGCAAAACATAGATTAATAGAAATGGGTTGGATTAAGTTATAAGAGCTGGTTAATATGAGCCTGAGCCACAGGCCATAGAGTTTGTAATCAATATAAGCCTCTGGATGTTTACTTGGGACCAAGTAGCTGTGGGACCAGTCAGGACACAGGAAAACTTCCAGCTACAACACACAATCTAGTTTGCCTATGAGAAACCCTTTATGTGAAGAACCTGGATATGAAGTCAGTCTACTACAGAAATATATGTAAAAGATAAAGGTGACCTCACTGACACATATAGGTGCTGAAATAAAGAAGTGGAGAGATTAGACAACTATTAAGGAAGTAAAACCAACATAATCCACCACTGATCAAGTGACAGTGGGGTAAAAGTCAATAATGATGCTCAGGTTTCTGGCTTAAATGGGAGTACCATTTTTTGAGATAGGGAAGGCTGGGGCAGAAAAAGATTAAAATGAGTTAAATGCCTATAGGATCTTAAGGCATGATGTATCATTGTCAACTGTTAGAGAAAGCACTGGAGTTGAAGAGAATGGCCTAGGCTTAAGTTTTCAATTGATCAACTCAACCAAGAAAATGTGTGCAGTTTGAAGACAGATTTAGAACATGAAGAGTACAAATGCTTAACAGAGTAAAATTTATATAGAAGACAAAAAAGGGAGCCTGAGTCACAAAAGGAATACTCAGAGAGGGCAGGACCATTCAGGACAAGAAAGGATAGAAATTCAATAAAAAGCTGTTCAAGGTCAAGTAAAACAAGAGCTATCAACAATTCCTTGAATTTAAGCACAAGCACTTAGAGATGGCAATGGAGGAAGTCAGTGCTGAAATCAAATGCATAGCTAGGGTAGTTGTCATATGCAGCTCAAATTGAGTTAGGTAGACACTCCCAAGACTCCAAGCTCTGTGGGAGGGGCCATCAAACTTCCATCTGTGCAGCTTACAGAGACCTCACATACATGAGGCACTGAATGAACATTTATAGAGGGCCTATGGAGATGCTCAATGGATAAAGTATGGCCCACCCAAGCATGATGATTGGAGTTCAGGTCCCAAGAACCCACATAGAATTCAGGCAGGCAAGACCACCTGACTATAACCACTGAGGTGGTAGAGACAGGAGATTGCCCTTGCAAACTGGCTAGCTAGACTCACCAGAATTGGTGATCTCTGGGAAAAGCAAGAGACCCTGATCTGCTAAATAAAGTGGACAGCAATCAAAGAAGCCATCTGATGTCAGTTTCTGGCCTCCACATTCTCATGCCTCCGACGTGTACCCACACACATGCAAACACACATACAGATAAAAATGAAACGAGATGAAAAGTAAACAGTTGTAGAAAATTCATGCAAACTGGCATCCCATTTTTTACAGCTTCATTTGGAAGTATCCTAAAGTTAGTGGTAAGGCAGAGGAAGATGCTTACAGCTGCTCCCTGGCTTGAAAAGCTCTGGCTTATGCCTCACCTGATTGCCAGGCATTCAATTAATCATGCCCTCCCTTCTCACCTCTCTACTCCTGGGTCAATAGACAAGGTCACTGTGGTCTAATTAGACTCCTAAATGAGCTCCAGAGGTGTAAGGCAGAGCCTGTGCCAAGGTCTCCATGCCGTTCTTCCTTCTACTCCTCATATTTAGTTGATGCAGCAAAAAAATAATTAAGCTGATTTTGTTTCTGATTATTTTTCTGGAACCTTTGGTGACCTCTCACAGAGAAGATGACAACTCATCACTCAGACAGAGAAAGCCACATCAACAACAGTGTCTTATATGCCATCTATTAAGCACTATGTGGCATGCATCATGCTGACCCTTCTTACAAAATTTAAATTACACACAATTCTTCATCAAATCCTCACTAGTTCCACAATGTCCATAGGAATAGTAATTAATTTTCCCCTATTCCTCATTCAATGACTAGTCCAGGGGGGAAAAAATGTTTAAAGGGGGATATATTTGGTTAATAAACTACTATCAAATTTTAAAAAACACATTTAGGTCAAGAGTATTTTATTATTTTTACATTTTTCAAAAGTCCATCTTAATGTCTTCTGTAACTAAATACAGTGGGGAAAACACCTTGATTTAGTTTGTTGATTGCAGCCTGAACCACATTTTATCATCACTGGGGTTCATTAAAATGACATTCGACAAGTAGTCTCCCATGTAAATGATCTCGCAGAAGTGAGATAGTACTTAGAGTTGTCACCTGCAACACCAACAGAAGCTGGTCGTCAGTAAGAGATGCTCAACACCAGTCATGGTTGTAGATTGCGCCAAGAAGCCTTGTGCCAGAAGACTGTGAAACTGAGCATGAATTCAGACCCTAAGAAGCAAGGCTTGATTTCTTCACCATTTGTACCAGTTGTCCACATACTATTTTTTCAGCTCCCAAATCACCCCTCATTGTCTGCTCTGTAAAAAAAAAAAAAAAAAAACCTGAAACCTTTCCATACTTTTCATTATTAAACTGGGATGTTGTTACGCTTTGTCAGTCCAGGACACTGAAGACACTGCCCTAGAAAATAATTTCTTGGGTTGGGGATTTAGCTCAGTGGTAGAGCACTTGCCTAGCAAGCACAAGACCCTGGGTTCAATCCTCAGCGCCCCCGCCCGCCCCCCGCCAGAAAAAAGAAAAAAGAAAAAAAAAGAAAATAATTTCTTCCTGGTTGTAGTGCATTCTCTAAGCAGGAGTCGGCACATAGATGGTTTCCTGTGTCAGGTTTCTGTGAAAACAGCTGATCCTATTTGTGGCTTTCAGGACACTCCCAGCATCAAAGAATCCTAAGCATCAAGCTGCTGATGCACAGAGTGCTGATCAATTCTTGAGAGGTATACAGCAGAATGCCTCCCAGGGAAACACCACTCCATGGATGCTTTCCCCCAGCACTGTAGTGGGTACACTGCCTCCGCATGACAGAGCTCAGACTTTTAGCAAATTCTAGCAGCATCTCATTACAACAACTTCTTTGCCATTTGGTGATAGCTGTGTTCTCCCCAACGAGGTCAGCTGGAAGTAGAAGGGGTCCATCCCAGAACACTTAACCTCAGCTGTAAGGGTAGCTGCTGCTCATACCTGATATCCCAGTCTTCCATAGAGTTCTCTTTAGTTTTGACCAATCAATGCTACAATCCCCTAAAATGGTGAATAATTTTTTTATGAAATGTATTTACTGTTGGATAGTTTTGTGTGTATATACTATGTTTTAGACATTTCTTCTTCTATTACCCTCTCTCACACTTGAACCCTCAGCCAATGAAATCCTTCTAACTTTCAGGTCTGTATGTATATGTGTGTGTGTGTGTGTGTGTGTGTACACATACATGTGTTTATGAGAGCAGACAGATAGAAATACAGAGACAGAGACTCCATAGATTTACATAAGGTTGCTTATATGAGCATGGGTGGGAAGTGCTTTAGGTTCATATAATACTTTTCAGTAGCTACATCACTGATGAAAATGGCATTCTCCCCCACTTATTACAACTAGATCCTCAGGAAGGGATGAGGCCTCATGAGACCTTCCCCTATCTATGATGAAATGTTAGCAGGCCAATTTCAGTCAGGTCTTATATAAGTAACCACAGATGCTGTGAACTCAAGAGTGTGAAACCATGTCGCACCCAGGAAATACCTTTCTACAACACTCTACCTCATCTTCTATCTCTTGCATTTTTCCCCATCTTTTTCTGGGATGTTCCCTGAGCCTTGTAAGGAAGCAATACAGATGTTCTATTTAATGCTAAGCACTCAGCAGTCACTTATTGTTAACACTCTGACAAATTATGAAACTCTGAGTTAACCACCACTTGCAGCTAGAAGAAGCTTCTCTGACAAGGGCCAAGAGAAGCACTAATCTATGGGTATACATATGTCCATTATAAGGCAACTTAACAACATGTACAGTGTTTTGTTGACTGCATATGTTGTTAAGCTGCCTATGACTTCCCCAGCCATGGACTCTTGACTAGTTTTACAATACCAAGCAAGGATTCCTTCCTATGGAGCAGCCTCAGGTCCAAACAGAAAGTAGTTGGTTGCTCCCATAATAATCATGCCACTATTGCACACCAGTGGGAACATCTTGCCTCATAGGTTGCAGTGGGTAGCTGTTCCAGCTTTGACCTGGAAGTACTACCCACAGTGAGGCTTCCAGCAACTGTCACACTTACCTATGGCCTGCCCTGAGGCGGGGCCAAGACACGAGCCCTTAAGACCCCAGATCTGGATGTGCCAGCTCTCTTGTTTCCTGGTGATCCTGGATGCTGGATGGTAGACCGAGCAGAGTTCTCCAGAGACCACCACTGGACTGCACTTCACCTCTCCCAGATCCTGTAACCTATCCCTTTACTTGTTGTAAGTTACCCCAAAATAAACCTCTCTTTTAACTACGTGGAGTTGCCTTAATAAATATTAGGTCAGTATGATAACTTGCAGGGCTCACAGTCCAGTAGGACTGTTGATGGCTTTTCTCTCCCATCTGCCTGCATAGCACCTTCTGACTCTATGGAAACTAGCCGGCAGGAAAGAAGCTCCCAGCTCAGTTTCAGGTTGATTTCTCTGTGTTCTGTATCCATAGTATGTGGTTGATATCTTCAGCAATAGGGTCTTACTATCAACTTTTTGTGGACAGAAATGGCAATAGCCTGTATTATATTGAGGCCTCTTGTCTTACCTGACAATTTATAGAGAAATATCCTATACTTGGCACTGAGTTTTTCATTTAATAACCTTTGCCTTCAAGAAGCATCACCTACCCAAGGTATCTCTGTTCTGAATAACTTTGTATTAATCTTTTCTTTTTCAAGTTAATATATAACTGTTCTCTCTTGGTTGTTTTTCAATTAATACACCCTTGCCCATGTGCACACACACATATACACACACTAAACAGTGTCCAAAAGACATAAAATTTGCATAAATCATTTTAATGTCCCTAGAACACAATCCTTAAAAATAAATCAACATTTTTCTGAACTGGAGATTATTGTATTACTTTTCTTAATTCTGGTAATGGACATGTAAGATAAATATTTTATCCCTATTACACAGATGGGGAATTGACATGTTGACAGATTAAATTTCTTACCCCAGGTCTCACTGCCATATGGAATGCTGAGAGAGTAGTGACACATATTTCCATGTAAGATTAATGATTATTCTGACTTTTTTTTAAGCTTTTGTCTTAAAATTTGTGATTCAACACCAGGTTGGTTCAGAAACCCATAAACTCTGTTTCTACAGTATATTCTCTCCCCAACATTCCATCAGTTGTTTGATGGATCTTATGAGAATAAAAATTACTCCCAATGAAGACTTCAGGCTTGCACTGGACTTTAGTAAATAAGCCCTTCATAAAACTCTGGCACCTTGTGTGCCACTGTAGTAAAAGGGCATAGCCAAACACCACTGACAGGCAGGGTAGCTGATGCCAGTCAGGCAGCTTTTTGTGTTTATGTTGATGCTCAGTGTCCAAATGAGGAGCCAGCATTTTCAACATAGAGGACAATTAGCAGTATCAACTAACAGCTGTGTCTCTCCCACACTTGAGAAACTATTTACCTAAGATCATTCTGACTTTTTTCCCTTTGCCTTTCTTTAAAAATTCTTTTTACACAAGCCACCTGGAAAGCATTTGTTGGAGAATTTTAATGACTTATTAAATCCCAAATCATTATCGGAACAAGACTTGCATCTGCAAAGGCTTAAACACTGTGATCCACTCTCCTCTCTAGAACTTACATGAACCTCCGAAGGGGTGATGCCAACAGACAAACAGAGGGATGCCAAACAAAACATTCTAAATCAAAATCTTTCCTTGGAAAAGTGGTTGCATCTCTTTTATTTTAGTTAAGTCCTGGCTTAGAACTGTTTTGTTTGAATCGAGGAGTAGAGTGGGATGCCAGCCGTGACTCCCTAGTGCCTGCTGGAAGAAGTCCAACCCCACAGGCCAGAGCACTGAAGCCTTTAGAGACTGATTTTGTCTTATTAGTGTGGCTGTATCTTCTCCACACCCAGGGCTAAGATTCTTGGTACTCACAGGCACCACAACACAACTTATCAATACATTGCAATGTTTAGGAATAAGGTAAATACCCCTGTAGCATGAGTCTTAAAAGTTCTTATTTATAAAATCAAACCCGGAGCCAAGTATTGGGGTGAACACTGGAAGGTCAGAGAGACAGAATAAGCCACAGCTATCTCACCTCACTGAATCCTCAGCTGGTCTTGTTTCCTCAGACTGGATGCCCCGAGCCCTCATCCAGAATGGGTCTCAGCTGAACTGCTGCTAGAAGCCTGAAAGCTTAACCAGCCACACGCTTCTCCAGGCCGCTTCTCCAGGCCAAATGCCTGCTTAGGCCAAATGCCTCGAGTTTCTGGTCCTCACGCCTTTATATATCTCTCCGCTCTCTACCACCACTCCCTGGGATTAAAGGTGTGGCTTTCTGGGATTAAAGGCGTTGGTCACCATGCTTGGGTGCATCCTCGAACACATGAATTTCTGCCTCTGGAATGCTAGGATTAAAGGCGTATGCTACCACTGCCTAACCTCTGTTTCATATTGTGGCTGTCCTGTTCTCTGACCCCAGATAAGTTTATTAAGGTACACAATATTTTGGAACACAATACCACCACATACCCCCTCCCCAAGTCTTACTCCTCCACTGCCCACTCACTACCTAGAAACCAGTGAGTTAAATGCTTGGCACAACCATGAAATCTCCGAGACGTGTTTTTGGGCCTCTGCCAACATAAATGCTTGGTCATCAGCATTTTTGCCAATCATCTTTCTAAAACTCACGCCTCTTGTAAGACCTTTGCCAGAGTAAATTGAGAAACCCAGCAAAGGTAATAGGATCATAATGCTGGCACTTATCATTGGCTTCCCAGTGGAAAGTGTATGATGCCTTGACTCACAAGAATGGGACCATCTATCACAAGCCCTGTGATCTATCTCATGTAGCTACTGGAGGTAACTGCAGACTTCTGGGGGACTTCTGCTCTAAGAGATTCTGGGGGGACTTCTGCCATAAGAGATTCTGGATTCAACAGGAGATAAACGAAAGAAAGATCAGCTGGCAGTAAACTACAGGTGCTGGTCAAGCACTTTGGGATTTCTCAATATAGAGCAGTGGTTCTCAACCTTCCCAATGCTGCAACACTTTAGTACAGTTTCTCATGTATGTATTTATGGTGACCTCGACCATAAAATTGTTTTTACTGCTACTTCACAACTGTAGTTTTGCTACTCTTATGAATAGTAATGTAAATATCTGATATATAAGGTATCTGATATGTGGCCCCTGTGAAAGAGTTGTTTGATACCCCCCCCAAGGACATATGGGCAATAGAGTCAAGACTATAAACAAAAAAACAGGATAAAAAGAAGTGGTTTAGCACAGGTGAAATCCTAGCTTTGGGCTTCTTTCACGTCATTAAATTTCACCTTCATTTTCTGAGATAATATTCGTTTTTTTCTTTTTATAAACAAAATTATTGCATGCATGCAGAAACCATGGTGAAGGAATATTAACATATAACAATACTATAAATATCAATATAGTTACATTAATTTTACAGACAAGTAAATTTAATACTTCTGTGCTTCATTTAAGTGGCAGGATCAATATTTGATTGACTCTAGAAAGAGGACTATGTTTCCTCTCTGCTGGCCTGAGAACTAGGTTTGATCTAATAGAAGAGTTTTGTGTTGCTCCCTCATGGAGATATGTACTAAATACAAATTTCTGGCTTCATGTAGGTGCTGGGGAATCTTGAACGTCATGTGTTAGCTCATCAAAGCCTAGGATGGTTTAGTGGCTTGAACATTGAGGGGAAATTCACTGGAAAGATCTGATGTTGCTTGTCACATCAAATCATGACTCATATGAGGACATTATTTAGCTAGCAATAGATCAGAAAGAACAACAGTTTATAAGACTAAACATTGACATGAAAGATATCATGATAATATCATGATTGCTTTTAATGCAATTATTTAGCAAATAATTTTGTGGCATGCACTTTAGTCATATAAACTGAAGGAGGCATAGGTTGCTAAATTTTCTTTACATTTGAATATATTTTGCATTAGTAAATGTGCTCGGGATTTGTGGGTATGTGGGGGTTGGAGTTCATACAGATTCTTGTATGGGTGTGGATACATGTACACACACACACACACACACGTGTGTGTGTAAAAGCCAGAGGTTAACCTCAGGTATGATTCTTCAGGAGTAATCTACCTTGTTTTTTAACACAGGGTCATTCATTAGCCTGGAGTTTGCCAAGTATCCTAGACTGGCTGGCTGAAGTGGTGGGTCAGGGGGCTAGTCTGCTCACTAGTCTTCTTCTTGTCAAGACCTTATCAGTCTTATCAGATACTGTGCTGGCTAGTCTTGTGTCAACTTGATACAAAGTAGAGTAATCTGAAAGGAGGGAACCTCAATTGAGAAAGTGCCTCTGTAAGATCCAGCTGTTTTTTATTAATTAGGGATTAATATGGAAGGGTCTAAGCCATTGTGGGTGGTGCCATCCCTGGTCTGGCAGTCCTGAATTCTATAAGAAAGCATGGTGAGCAAGCCACAAGGAGCAAGGCAATAAGCAGCATCCCTCCAAAGCCTCTGCATCAGCTCCTGCCTCCAGGTTCCTGCCCTGTTTGAGTTCCTGTCCTGAATTCCTTCTATTATGAACAGTGATGTGGAAGTATAAGCCACATAAACCTTTTCCTCCCCAAGTTGCTTTGGTCACGGTGCTTCATCACAGCAATAGTAACCTTAACTAAGACAGATACCCTGTCATCCACTCATATTGATCTATTTTATAATGCATCCCTGAAATTTGGCCCTAGAGTTCCATCCAACCTCACCCTTTTTGTCTTGGCTGCTCATGGTGAGTTAAACAGTTTCCCTCAAAATTCATATTTATCTAGAACCCCAGAATGTGATGACCTTACTTGAAAATAGGGTCTTTGCATGGGAGTTAAGGTACGATGATATTGCAGTAGGGTGGTCCCTAAGTCTAACTAGTAAAAAAGATAACCTACATCCATCTGATTTTTTACAAAGATGCCTAAAATGTGCATGGGAAGAACACAGTGTCTTTAACAAATAGTATTGAGAAAACTGGATATCAACATATTGAAGAATCAAAGTTGATCGTTATTTCTCTGTATATACACAAATCAATTCCAGAGGACAAAAGATCTCAATGTTAAATCTGAAATTTCTAGAAGAAAGGGTAGGGAGTATATTTTAGAACAAAGGCTCAGGTATAGACTTTCTGAGCAGGATGCTAATCACCCAGGGAAAAAAAGAACAAGCAACAAATGGGACTTTGTGAAATTAAAAAACTTCTGTACTGCAAAGGAAACTGTTAACTGGCTGAAGATTAACCTAAGATCAACCTACAGAATGGGGAAAAATCTTTTCCAGCTGAACATTTGACAGGGGATTGGCATCTAGAATATACAAGGAATTTTTATATATATATATATATGTATATATATCACACATACACATACACACATCAAGAATATAAACAACCCAGTTAAGAAGCAGGCTATGGAACTGAACAGAGAGTTCTCAGAAGAAACACAAATGGTTAAGAAATATTCCTGAAGTGTTTACCATTGTTAGCCATCAGGGAAATGGAAATTAAAATTTCATCAAGAATGTGGCCTTACAGTCAGAGTGGCTAAGAAGAAGAAAACAACAGACAATAAATGCTGGTGAGGATGTGGGGAGTGGCAATGTTAGCAGACTACTGGAGGGAGTGCAAACTGGTATGAGCCACTCTGGAAATCAGTGTAGCAATAGCTCAAAGATTATAAACACATCTACCAATTGACCTAGCCATACTACTCCTGGGCATATAATCAAAGAACTCTATTTCCTAGTATAGAGACACATACACCATCTCCACAACCTGTCTATTCACAATAGCTGTGACATTGAAAATGTGGTGCCCTTACATAATGGAACTTCCTTCAGCTGTGAAAAAGAAAAAAAGTGAAATTAGTAATTTTCTGGGTAAATAGATGGAGCTGAAAA
Source organism: Peromyscus nudipes (assembly GCA_902168325.1). Classification (NCBI taxonomy): domain Eukaryota; kingdom Metazoa; phylum Chordata; class Mammalia; order Rodentia; family Cricetidae; genus Peromyscus; species Peromyscus nudipes. The sequence continues at coordinate 17,648 of CABHPH010155818.1, forward strand.
ACACCATACTGAGTGAGTTACCCACACTTAGACAAATGTCACAAGTTCTCATTCATATGTAGATATTATTGCCAAATCTTTAAATTTGTATGTTTAATTTGGAGTACTTATAGAAGGTACTCCAAAGGAAGTTAGAAAGGGATCATTGGTGTGGAGGGGCAAGAAAGTTCTTCAGGGAGGGAAGATAGTAGAGTATGTAGAGTATGGGTGATATAAAGGGTGAGGGGAATAATGGGGAGGAAGGCTTAAATAATGGGGAGATGTTGTTAGGTAGGACAAAGGATGCTGGATGGTGGTAACTAACATTAAGGATGTTTGGAGAAGCCATATGGAAACATACTATTCCATAAGTTTTACAAATTGTGTGTGTGTGTGTGTGTGTGTGTGTGTTTAATTGGAGTCACTCTATAATGTACCTCCAAGAAGCCATTAAAAGCCCAATGCTAGGTGTGGAATGCCTTCCCTCAAGCTATTATTCAGAAGTGTTCCAGAGACCCCAAAAATATACAGGCTATTGATTTCAAAACTGGCTGACAAGGCCCAATTGCTGAAGACACTTCATATATTAATGATAGATGTGGTGATTTAAATAAGCACGGCTCCCATGGGCTCATATATTTGAATGTTTAGTCCCTAGTTGGTGGAATTGTTTTGGAAAGATTAGGAGGTATGGCCTTGTTGGAGAAGATGTGTCACTGAGGGTGGGCTTTGAGGTTTCAAAAGTCCATGTCAGGTCCAGTCTTTTTTTCTCTCTGCCTCCTGCCTGAGGACCAGGATACAACTCTCAGCAATTGTTCCAGTGCCATGCCTGCCCGCCACCACGCTCCTTACCATGATGATAATGGACTAACCCTCTGAAACTGTGAACAAGCCCCCAATTAATGCTTTCTTCTATAAGTTGCCTTGGTCATGGTGTCTTTTCACAACAATAGGGCGGTAACTAAGACAGTAGGACATGAAGAAATCAAGTTGATATTGACCAGGAAGATAGTACTGGAAAGTGCTATGTTGGGGGCTGCAGGGAAAAGTCATCAACAGTCTTATCTAGCTGTGAACCCTGTAAACTACAATGACTGTCATGGCAAGATATGTCAATGGTTGCAACAATGACATGAATGTTATGAGTGTAACCAACCACCTTCTGGCTGTATTTAAAGCACATTCCACAGGAAAAAACACATACTTGGAGCCGGGCGGTGGTGGCACATGCCTTTAATCCCAGCACTCAGGAGGCAGAGGCAGGCGGATCTCTGTGAGTTCGAGGCCAGCCTGGTCTACCAAGTGAGTTCCAGGAGAGGCGCAAAGCTACACAGAGAAACCATGTCTCGAAAAAACCAAAATAAATAAATAAATAAATAAATAAATAAATAAATAAATAAATAAA
>CABHPH010155818.1:19746-39889 GCA_902168325.1 Peromyscus nudipes
TTTTTTTTTTTTTTTGGTTTTTCGAGACAGGGTTTCTCTGTGTAGCTGTGCGCCTTTCCTGGAACTCACTTGGTAGCCCAGGCTGGCCTCGAACTCACAGAGATCTGCCTGCCCCTGCCTCCCGAGTGCTGGGATTAAAGGCGTGTGCCACCACTGCCTGGAAGGGTTATTTTTTTAAAAGAGAGAAAAGACATGAAATTGGGAGCTAGGAAGTCAGATGGATCTGCAGGTTTAGTGATGAGTGTATATGAATATGATCAAAGCACATGGTATAAACTTCTCAAAGAATTAATAAAAATATTGTTTAAAGAAATGATAAAGTCACAGAGAAAGCCATACAGAGATGAAGGCAGAGCTGTATCTACCTGCCAAGGAGTACAAGAGATGACCAGGAACCATGGAAGCCAAGAAAGAGCTGTTGGAATGCTTATTCCTCAAAAACCCCAGAAAGAACCATCACCTTGATCTCAAATGTCTGGCTTTCTCGAGAGACTGAATTTCTGTTGCTTCAAGCCTCTCACTTTGTGGCACGTTATTATAGCAGTGTAGCAAATTAATACTAGACCCATGGGCCACCCATCTGCCAGTTGTTCCTCCATTTTGGTGTGTTGGCAATTCCTGGAAGGCATGTTATAATACAGCAGTGGACCCTACCCCAGGGAGAGTCTCTGATGCAGTTGATATGAGGTACAGACAGGAGATCTGCCTATCTAACAAGCAACCAAAGGATGCTGATGTTGCTGGTCTGAGGACCACATTCTGAGAACTACTGCCCTGTACTGGATACTTGAACTCTTAATTGCATTCAGTTAGGAGCTGCATTACATCATGTCTTATATCATATTTATAATCAGCTCATAAATGCAAAGTCCATCTTCTCAGTTATCCCATGAGTGTCATAAAAATCCACACTTTAACCTACTTTTGTTTATGCACAGGACAGAACAGCGGCTGGCACACAGCTAAACTGAATAGGGAAAACACTGGTTGGGAGCACCAATTTTATGTTCTTGAATCTCATTTATTCATTTGTAAAATGGGGTTAGTGGTATTAAACAGAAATGTTATGAAGATAGAAGAAGATAATTCAAGTAAATGTCCAATCCATTATCAGCTTCTAAATGTATGTGGTAGATGGTAAATGCTATTGCTTAGGGATATTATTTATACTCACGCACAAAGTTGGGTACATCAAGGTAACATCACCTGAAACTACAGATTAGCTCAAAATCAAAATCCCACACTTATGAGATGTCTATACAAATGGTTTCAGACTATATAAACTGTGTTCATCAGTAAGTGTTGTTGGAGAGCTTCTCTCCAGCTCCCAAGTCCCGCCAGTCTCCAGCTCCCAAGTCCCACCAGTCCCTGGTTCCCTGACCGAACCCATTCATAAAATGAACACACAGACGCTTACATTATTTAAACTGCTTGGCCATTAGCTCAGGCCTATCATTGTCTAGCTCTTACTCTTATATTTAGCCCATTTCTATTAATCTCTACTTTGCCACGTGGCTCGTGGCTTACCGGTACTTTACATCTTCCTTCTCCTCGCTGCGGCTCCAGCCAGTCTCTCTATCCTTCCTTCCTCCTCCATTCTCCTCTCTGTTAGTCCCGCCTATACTTCCTGTCTGGCTATTGGCCAATCAGTGTTTATTGACATATAGCGATATCCACAGCACTTCCCCTTTTTTCCTTTTTCAAAAAGGAAGGTTTTAACTTTAACATAGTAAAATTACATATAACAAAACAATTATCAAGCAAGAATTACAGTTACAATATTAAAGAAGATATCCTATCTATCTTATATTTATGAGTTTAAGGTTTTATATCTAACTTATCTTTTATCATAACTGAGGAAATTACAACTATCTAGTCTTCAACCACATCAAAGACCTCAGAAGGATATAATACTGCCTGAGAAATGGAGAAGATGCAAGCAACTTTCGGGAGTCTTGCAGGGTAGACAGAGACAGCTGACAGCCTGGACAGTCATCCAAAGTTCTCTTGTAAAGTTGGGGCATCTGTTTTCAGCTCACAGGCCTAGAGTCTCTCAGTCATTTTTTTCTGTGTCCTGTAGAATGTCTGGCAGTTTCCTCTGCAAAGCAGGAACCTGAAGGACCATTTTGTCAAGCAAAGTTCAGTGGTCACCTTTCTATGGGTACTGCATGTCCAGTCGATCAAGCAGTCCAGGCAAGAACAGTTTCTTGCCCAAATGGCTATTTTTGCCAAGGTGAAGATAAACTTCATATGGAGTGTCTTCGATGCCCATCCTCCTCTGAAGTATATCCAGTGTTGCCAGGAGCAGACATGTCTCATTGTCTAGAACGTCTACATTTTTAAAACATTTTAAATGCCATATTCTGTAGGTCTTTGAAGTATTTGAAGATTACCTATTTATCTGAAATATATCTATGTATACCTAGAAGACTTAACTAACATGGCTACAAATATGATTATCATAGATGACTAATTATTAATCTATTTCTTAATTATCCATTACAATTCTAAATGAGTTACATAAACATAATACCTCAAACAAAAGTAGAAATATACACACAGTATAACAAAATCAACTTTAAGTTTGTATCAATAAACTAAAATTTATACCAATGTAAAACATTTTAAACAAGTTGTTTTTTAAAAGTAGATTCATTAATCTATCCTTTTATCCTATCATCTCTATATCCTATATATATCATATCCCCTCTTCTTTTTTAGAAAGAGATCGCATTTATAATTAACCTGTTTTAAATAAAAATATTGGTTTTTCTCTGTCCCATACCAGAGGGCTCTTCTGATATGGGACAAAAGAATCTTTTAACCTTTTATTTTAGGAATATGTCTGGGTTTAGAGAGGGAGTGAGCCCATTCCATCTCCAAAGCCAGCTTGGTATATTTGGGAATTTGGGCGTAGATTCTCTTACTACTTCCTGCTGGAGGAGGGCGCTGTACCTTATGGGGACATAAAGAACATTTTAGGATTATGGAGTAGTCCATGAGGGTGTATCATCTGAGCCAGTTGTCTTGAGATGTTTTCGATGTTGGATCATCTGGGCCATGGTGTCATTGGAGACCTCAGGTGGTCTTGGCTGGTCAAACCTGATGTATCTTAGTCTGGAACAAATCCATAGCCTCTGGCTTTCTGTGGAAACAAAAGCAGAACTTCTTTTCCAAAGCAACATATCCTTATATCCAAATTTTGAAGTCAAGGTACCTTTAAAGTATATATTTTGGCATAACTCAACAGCTTTTACAATCAAATATTTTTCTTTAGTTATGAATATCAAAGACAAGAAAATCCAGATTCTCTGTGTGATAGTCATCTTTATGTGGCTTATTTTAAAGACTTTATTTTTAAAAACTATCTATTTGTTTATGTAACTGTATATCTACGTACATTTTTACATATATTGTAAACTATTTCATCTGAATCAGTCTTATTGCAGCATTCTAAGACTGAAACGGCGCTGTGGCTGCTGGCTCCGCCCAGTTCAGCTTTCCAACATGGCGGCGGCACGTTTTTTCATCAGTTGTGGGAGCGATCAATCCTCAGAAATAGTGGGTCTACGCTTTTATTAAAGCAGCGTGTAGCCCAGAAACCTCTTTTTTTTATATTAGTAAAGAGTAAATCTAGCATACAGCACAATGTGCCGCTGGCAGACACCTCATTGTCGCCATACTGGCAGTCAAACGCGCACGCCAGGAACCCGCCAGTAGTTCAAACGTGCGTTTTGCGGCGTCTAGCTGCCCGTATGAGACATGAAGCAGGAACCTGGTTTTGGCTCTGTTTAGAATTGATTATTAAAAATTTTTAGGTTTAAGGTGGAAATTCAGGCCGTTGGGCGCCATTTGTTGCTGGAGAGCTTCTCTCCAGCTCCCAAGTCCCGCCAGTCTCCAGCTCCCAAGTCCCGCCAGTCCCTGGTTCCCTGACCGAACCCATTCATAAAATGAACACACAGACGCTTACATTATTTAAACTGCTTGGCCATTAGCTCAGGCCTATCATTGTCTAGCTCTTACTCTTATAAGTAAGATTGCTCAGAGTGGTTCATGCACCACAGAAAATCTGGCGCTACTTCTCCTTAACTACACTAGCAAGGCCTGCGAGAGCTGCTTTCATAAATTCATACTCAAAGGAGGTCGTGCTAAGCTGTGCCTCTTGATTCATTACATTTGTAATATTCACAAGGACCCTGAGTCTGGGAGAAAAGCTGAATGGGTCAAATCAGGGAATGTTGGACCACACTTGATACCAACGCAAAAAGTACCAAGAAGTGTCTCCCAAGGATCTTGTCACTGGGATTGAATGATGGGTAATAATTAAGAGAATTGGAGAGTGGGGTAGAGTGTGGAGTTGAGAGATGTCACTGACTCCATCTCACTTCAGCAAAAATTCACTGAATATCTGCTATATGCCAAGCAATATGCTAAATTTAGGAGTGCAGAGGTGAAAAAATACAACTAAAGTTTCTACCCTAGTGAAGCTTCAATGCAACAGGGCTAAAATATAGACATCCAGAGTCACAGGCCAAGTTCAACTAAAGAGGCTGCTGTGGCTATCTCACCCTGTTCCCTGGAAAAGAGTCCTGCTATCTCCCTCAAGTCAAATGTCCAACCTACAGACCCCTGTCCCTTACTTACATGGAGGCCTCCCTTTATGCTGATAACTAAGTATGTTGAAAGACTTCTGGTCCTCATGTCCATTTTGCCCCTGCCTCAGTCTTTCCCCATATGACCAGCTCTTTTCTCTAAGCTCTGTTATGGAAGGTTCAGGTCCTGAAGATCATCGTGGATATGAGCAGTCCCCTTGGGCAGCACACATGCTGACTGCTATTCTGAGAACAGTGACCCATCTTCTAAGGAAGGAAAGGATGGAGGAAGGGAGAAAAGAGAGGGAGAAAGGAAAAGGAAGAGAGAAGGGATTAAGACATAAGAAAAGGAGATTTCTTCCATATTTATACACATGACTGGGGATAAAGCCACCATCATAGACTAACACAACGTCCAAACTTTCAGCATTGTTAGAATATGAAATAATCTTTCTCGATCACAAAGCATGTGTCTTAGTCTGCCTCCACCCATAGAGATAGTGCATTCTACTGTCTGCCAATAGCTCACTGAACCAAATGAAGATCTGTTTGACACTTTCCCTCAAGTGTCTCTGACAGTGTAGGGAAACTCCTGGTAGAAGGTATTCTGTCATATAAGCACCCAAGGTCATTCAAGGTCGACAATAATGAAATGAACAAGCACAGACAATGATCCCCAAGACACATGACATGAGAGGCTGCATAATCTTCTGAATGAAAGTGCACATTCATTTCTAAAGACAGCCTCTGGCCTCCAAACTAGGAAGATTATATTCATGAGGGCAATATCAAGCTGATGTTGGCAGTGCATGTCTGTAACTCCGACACCTCAGGAAGATCAGGAGTTCAAGACCAGCCTGGCTCCATCATAAGCTTGAAACCTGCCTAGGGTGCATGAAACCCTTTCTAATGTAGGGATGAAGGAAGGGAGGGAGGGAGAGGGGAAAGAGAAGTAAGGGAGGTAAAGGGAGAGAGGGAAAGGGTTAAGGAGTGACTAAGGGATGGAGGGAGTGAGGGAGCAGGGAAGGGAGGGGGAAGCTACATAAGGAAAATAAATAGGACAAGTGTGATGAGGTAGAGTCATTGGTTTGTTTTGTACGGCTTTTCATTTAAAGCTATTGATAAGAGTGCAAACACATTTGCACTTCTCCTTAATCCCTTTCCTATCCTTATTTAGAACGGACCTATCTTGGGCCTTCCTTTATGCAGATACCAAGTGATTACTGTCTATACACTAGTCTTTCATGCAGTTAGTGGGAATGTAATTTAGTCCCATCACTACGGGAATTGGTATGGAGGTTCCTTCTAAAACTAAAAACAGTACTACCATATGACCAGCTATATCACTCCTGGGTGACTACTCAAAATAATGAAAGTCAGCACACCAGTGTCCTGCATTCCCATGTTTGCTGTGGCATTATCACACGGCCAAGTTACGAAACAACTAGGAATGTCTAACGAAGATGATGGAGAATTACTCAAACATAAAGGAGAACAAAATCATTTCCATTGTAAGAAAGTAAATGGAACAAAATATTAATAGCAAAATCATCCAGACTCACAAAGACAAATAGAATTTCACACTTTTGTGACATCGTCAGAGGTATGACTGTATGAAGACTCTTAGGGAAATGAAAGTGTTGGGGGAGAAAGATGAGATAAAAAGAGAGCAATGGCTTCTGAGGATGATCAAGGGATGTTGTAGACATATATGAAAATGGAAACAAAAGTCACTGTCTCACAGAATTCCTACAGAATCTACTAGACTTCTCATCACGATGACGAAACAGCTGATACAAACAGCTTAAGGAAGAAAGGATGTGTTTCAGCCCACAGAGCTTTGCCTGTCGAGTCTGGGTGATCAAAAGGCCAAACAATGTAGTATGAGAGCGTGGTGGGGAGGCGGCTCTCCATCTTGTGATTGGCAGGAAGCAGGGAGAAGGTCTGCACGCTCTGCCTTTCCCCCTTCCCCTTTCACTCCACTGAGGACCCAGGCAGCTTTCCCCCTTTAGTAGTATCTCTCTAGAAATGCCCCCAGAGGCATGCTGACTGGTTTCTTTGGGCATCTATCAATCCAACTAAGTTAGAACTCAAGATTAATCATCACATATATTAATAAAAAATTGCTTTTAGAAATCATATGAATAAGCTTTCAATTTCAGAGACAGTATAATGTCACTGTGTGACCTTGGGTTTCTCTCAGGCTTCCTTTTTCTCCAAGTTCCAATCTGTAACTTTGGTTTATTAATTTTATTCATTGTGAGACTGAAAATGATCATTATTGGCTCCATAACAAAAACATCAATCTTCTACAGAAATGTTTCTTTTTGTCTTTCAAAGTGAGACCCCCATCTGACCTCTATGGATCATCTGAAATTACATTAAATATTGGACCATGGGCATGTATTTGTCACTCTAACTCACAAAAAAAAAGACATAATAAATGACCAATCCAAAATGGAATACTGGTTCCTGTCCATGAAATATTTAATCTGGTATAGCTCAGCTTTATTCTTTTATCCACTCACTGTCAATGAATCCATGAAATTTAATGGGCACCCACCAAGAAAACATACATAGGAAAGCTGAAAATGAAGAGAAATAGAGTTCCTTCATTCACCCACTGCCTCTGACATCTCAGATAGAATTTAAGGAATCTTAAGCTATAGAAATTGAAAAAATGAGCTAGGTGGTGGTGGTGCATGCCTTAAATCCCAGCTTGGGAGGCAGAAGCAGAAGAATTTCTATGAGTTTGAGGCCAGCCTGGGCTACAGAGAAAATTCCAGGACAGCCAGGGCTACAATAGTGAGAACTTGTCTTGGAAAACAAAAACAAAAAAAAAGTGGAAATCATTTTAAATCAATACAGGTAGGCTGCTCAGTTGGCACAAGAAGTAATTCTAAAGAAACTTGTTGAATTAAACTTTAATTAGTTTGAGCCCTATCTCTTAATATTCTCTTTTTGAATCACTGTGAAAAACAACACTGCAAAACAGAAAAGTAAGACAGAGTCTTTAGCAGTTCCTCCTGGAACTCTGTGGAGAGTAAAACTTTAGAAAAGGCTGTTTAAACTACAATTTTCCAAATGTTGATAACCCACCTACATAGAGAGGTTTGGATGAGAATGGACATCAGTATGCTGCTTCCCTTGGGGACAATGTCCTTTCTTCCCCCTAAAATGTCGTGGGACCTGACTATCTGACCTAGTGCTATAGTTAATTTGCATAATAAGTCAGAATCCCTGTGTCATTGGGGGATAACAAACAGGTCAGGGACCTCAATCTGTCCATTGACCATATTCTGAGTGTCTCTGGCTTGAAGAATAACAGTTTACTGAGGCGGGTAAGGCTGAAGCACTGGGCCACACCTTAAGCAAACAATGAGCTGTGACATAAAGTTAAACATGTGATCAACAATAGGGAAGTTACGCTGGGCGGTGGTGGCACACGCTTTTAATCCCAGTACTCGGGAGGCAGAGCCAGGCAGATCTCTGTGAGTTTGAGGCCAGCCTGGGCTACCAAGTGGGTTCCAGGAAAGGCACAAAGCTACACAGAGAAACCCTGTCTTGAAAAACAAAACAAAACAAAACAATAAGTTACTCGGCTTTACTATAAGCCCTTAATATTCCTTTAATTCATATAGCAGAATATTAAGGGTAGAAAGAAACTCAGAGGTAACAGATCCCCTCACAATGCAGGGTGAATCCTTTCTCCTTTTGACTTTCCCATTTTCTGTATACAGAAATAAAAACAGACACAGTGAACAGATGACTAGATGAAAAGTCAGAAATCCTGGATCCTAGTCCTGTCTTAGAACACAGTCCTTTGAGGAACTTCCTTCATCCTCTAACCCACAATTTCCTCATCTTTCCAACTAAGAAAACTAAGTGGAAGAATGCACACTTCCGTAAGTGTGATACCACTTCTGCTACCTACGTCAGTCACTCCAGCAAATAGAACCCGTTCTGCGGGAACATTATTAGCTGCAGGATGTGAATGCAAATGTAGACGTCGCAGGAGGAAGCTCCCACTCAGTGCCTGAGCTACAGGGAGGTGCACCCATGCCCTTCCTGATCCACAGTCACTTACTCCCTTGTTTCTAACAGCAGCTCACTGAGCTGTACCCTCCTGGTTGACTTGCCCAGCAACTTCCCTCTCCATTCTTGAGCCAAACAGGGAAAGAGCTGTGAAAGCAATTCCCAGGCTCTGTCACTGTCGATCAGCTCTCCCAGCTGCCTCCAGGAACCCACTCCATGAGTTAATTACCCATTGTGAAAAAGCCATTTATCCTCAAATCCCTGAGCACCAAGCTTTTCAGGCTGGTGCCCTCTAGTTTTTTGAACCTCGTTGTTTCTAATTGGTTGTGACATCTACCTTTTCTGTATGCCACAGACTGTCCTCTCTGGCTTTTCTCTTCCTGGATGGCCATACCTGCTCACATTGGAATTAATCCCAGAAGTGTTTTGCAATCCTTATAGGCTTCATACACAATAAATGTGATCTGGAAATGCCAGCAGCCGAGCGATGAAGGAGAGGGAGACATACAGACAGGATCTTGTACAAAGATACTGACCTAAATTCTGAAACACTCAGTGGGTTGAAGTGGGCCCTAAGAAAATATTCAGTTAAGGAACATGGCCAAGTACTAGGACAGAGTCCTTATCCTACAGGAATGCTTTGGTATCAGTATTAGATGTGACTGAGATCATAATTAAATATGCATCTTTTCTGGAGCAATCTTTCTCCCTCTTTCTTTTATTCCCTGTTACAAAAAGCAGCAATAGAAAACAAATACAATATAAACTATAAATAAAAAATAACTAGTCTGGTATCTTTTAAAAGGTGAATCTAATTCACCAGGTACAGGAGAGAACCTGGGATTCCGAAGTTTTAACAAAGTCCCAACAATGTTGGTGCTGCCGTGACCTAAGCAAGCTACAGAAGCTACACACAGATAGTAAAATGAAAAATCTGTGCACAAGCAACCTGGAAAAAATGTCTGTAGTGAATTTCATATGACTACCAGCATAGCTGAAACAAGTCACTTAAGAAAAAGGCTCGAAGTTCTCAAGGCTCAGTTCCAGTATTAGGCAGAACCATGTGGTGGGCCTGTGGTGAACATGACACATTGTGACAGGAACATGTCACAGAGTAAAGCATCACATCTGGAACCTGGCAGCAGAGGAGAGCAAAAGAAAAAAGACCAACATTGCACAATGCTTTTCAGGGGCACACCTCCAATCACCTAATGACTACCTGCTAGGCTCCACCTCTTAAAGGTCTACAGCACCTCCCAATGTCATCACCTTGAGAGTAAAGCTTTTACAGGTGGACCTTTGGAGGACATGCATTCAAGCCAAAACAACCATGGGGCTAAGGCAACGGTAAAGTGCTTGCCAACGCAATCATGAGGACTGAAGTTTTTCCAGCACCTATGTAAGTGGTGAGCAGGCATGGTGGCTCACCTATAACCCTAGAACTTGGGGGATTGAGACAGGGATCCCTGAAGCGAGCTGGCTAAGCTATACTAATTGAATTGATAAGTCCTAGGTTCAGCAAGAGACCTTGTTTCAATATATAGGGTGAACAGAGATCAAGAAAGACAACTAACATCAACCTCACTCCTACACACACACACATGCACATATATATGCATGCACACACACACACACACACACACACACACACACGTTTCCAGTACAGGTATGATTTCCTCTTGCTGAGTGGGTCTTAGTTCAATTAGAGAGCTGTTGGTTACCTCCAAAGTATAGATGCCATTACTGTACCCTTAGGGTTATCATGCCATGCTGGTTGTTGTGGTTCATATATATCATGGCTGGGTAGAACTATTGGTTGCTTCCCTCCTTTGGAGATCTGCATGGCACCTTCTGGTATCATGAAAGCTAGACCTCAGAGAGGAGGCATTCATGAAGGTCAGTTCCAGCTGAGGGGCCTCTGGACCCTGTGTCTATGGTCCACGATATCTTCATCAATAGGGACTTACTTTCCACCTCTTTTGGCAGGAGGCCAACCAAGTGCTTTAGCAATAGGCTGTATGTTTGGGGAGTCCCTTGAACAACCCTGACAAACAACTCAAAAGATGGTTTCTCATGCCTGGTATTGGAGTATTTTTCAGGTGTCTTTGGCTCTTGGAAGGGAGTACTGTCAGCCCAGATGAGAAAATTTTCATTTAAACTATATATGTATATTTATATACAGAATTATGTGTGTCATGAGGATTTTTATTTTTTAGATAAATAGCTAACAGTGTGATTCCTTAAGACTTTTTCAGACATCTTTACTGTTATTTTACCCTCTTCCCTCCTTCTGTATTTACTTTCTTTCCCCTCCCTAAGAAGCACCCTCCTCCTCTTCCCAGGTTTCTTCAAGTACCTGTTAATGACTCAGAATAGCTGAAGCCCAGACTAGAAGCTATCTAGAATTCTAGCAATCACTGCTAGAATTAAAGTCTTGCTGGCTCCAAGTGGAACTCCCAGACATTCTAAGAATTCCTTTTTTTTTCTGAGTAACTCTAAGAGTTATGGGCCAATGACACTTTAAATGTGAAGTACTCAGAATGTGTGACACCACTCAAAATTTTTCTTTCACGGAAAGAAAAAAAAATGACACTAAATACAAAGACTTCTCTGTGAACTGAAAGCAAATTTCAAACAGCTAGTGATCAGCGCAGCTGGAGACAAGGTGAGGTCATGGGAAACATGAGATGCTCCCCTGGAAAGCAGCCACACAGAGTCTAAGCCTCATGGAGCTAGTGATAAATAGTCCCCAGACCACACAGAGGAGCATACTATTGTTGATATAATGAAATGATGGTTTCATGTTCAAGATCTACCTCATTGTGGTTCAAATATAAAATGTTCACCAGCTGGTGACACTACCTTGAGAGATTCACAAACATTTAGAGTTAGGCCCTAACTGTAGAAAGAAGGTCACTGGGCATGGGTGTGTGGTGATATTTTTTTGTGTACCCCAATAAAACTTATCTGGGGATCAGAGGAAAAAGCCAGTCACTATATTAAACATAGAGCCAGGCAGTAGTAGCACACACCCTTAACCTAGCATTCAGGAGACAGAGATCCATCCAGATATCTGTGAGTTCAAGGCCACACTGGAAACAGAGCCAGGCATGGTAGCACATGCCTTTAATCCCAGTGCTAGTTAACCATACTGGAGGTCTGGACAGAAAGACAGGAAGTAATAGAGCTGGGCAGAAAGAGGAAGTGATGAAGCTAGGTGGAGAAAGGAAGATGGCAGAGCACAGAAAGGTATATAGGCGTGAGTATACAGAAAGTAGCTCTCTCTTGGCTGAGGATTTCCTAGTAGTAAGAATGTGGCTGGCAACAACAAATTAAATGGAGAGAAACTCAAAACAATTCCACTAAAATCAGGAACAAGACAAGGCTGTCCACTCTCCACATACTTATTCAATATAGTACTTGAAGTTCTAGCTAGAGCAATAAGGCAACATAAGGAGATCAAGGGGATACAAATTGGAAAGGAAGAAGTCAAACTTTCATTATTTGCAGACAATATGATAGTATACATGAGTGGCCCCAAAAATTCTACCAGGGAACTCCTACAGCTGGTAAACTCCTTCAGTAAAGTGGCAGGATACAAGATTAACTCAAAAAAAAAAATCAGTAGCCCTCCTATATACAAATGATAAATGGGCTGAGAAAGAAATCAGAGAAACATCACCCTTTACAATAGCCACAAATAATATAAAATAGCTTGGGGTAACTCTAACTAAGCAAGTGAAAGACCTGTATGATAAGAACTTTAAGTCTCTGAAGAAAGAAATTGAAGAAGATGTCAGAAAATGGAAAGATCTCCCATGTTCATGGATAGGTAGAATCAACATAGTAAAAATGGCATTCTTACCAAAAGCAATATACAGATTCAATACAATCCCCATCAAAATCCCAACACAATTCTTCACGGACTTGGAAAGAACAATACTTAACTTTATATGGAAAAACAAAAAACCTAGGATAGCTAAAAGAATCGTGTATAATAAAGCAACCTCTGGAGGCATCATGATCCCTGATCTCAAGCTCTACTATAGAGCTATAGTAATAAAAACAGCTTGGTACTGGCATAAAAAAATGACATATGGACCAATGGAATCAAATTGAAGATCCTGACATTAATCCACACACCTATGAACATATGATTTTTGACAAAGAAGCCAAAAATGTACCATGGAAAAAAGAAAGCATCTTCAACAAATGGTGCTGGCATAACTGGATGTCAACATGCAGAAGATTGCAAATAGATCCATATCTGTTGCCATGCACAAAACTCAAGTCCAAGTGGATCAAAGACCTCAACATAAACCCAGTTACACTGAACTTGACAGAAGAGAAATTGGGAAGTAGTCTGGAACGAACTGGCACAGGAGACCACTTCCTAAATATAACACCAGTAGCACAGACACTGAGAGCGACAATTAATAAATGGGACCACCTGAAACTGAAAAGCTTTTGTAGAGCAAAGGACACGGTCAATAAGACTAAACAACAGCCTACAGAATGGGAAAAGATCTTCACCAACCCCACATCTGACAGAGGGCTGATCTCCAAAATATATAAAGAACTCCAAAAGCTAGACATCAAAATACTGAACAATCCAATTTAAAAATGGGCTACAGAGCTTAACTGAGAATTCTCAACAGAAGAATCTCAAATGGCTGAAAGGAATTTAAGGAATTGCTCAACATCCTTAGTCACCAGGGAAATGCAAATCAAAACAACTCTGAGATACCATCTTACACCTGTCAGAATGGCTAAGATCAAAAACACTGAAGACAGCTTATGTTGGAAAGAATGTGGAGCAAGGGGAACACTCCTCCACTGATGGTGGGAATGCAAACTTGTACAACCACTGTGGAAATCAGTATGGCGGTTTCTCAGAAAATTGGGAATAAGTCTTCCTCACGACCCAGTTATACCACTCTTGGGCATATACCCAAGGAATGATCAATCTTACCACAAGGACACATGCTCAACTATGTTCATATCAGCATTATTCATAATAGCAAGAACCTGGAAACAACCTAGATGCCCCTCAACTGAAGAATGGATAAAGAAAATATGGCACATATATACAATGGAGTACTACTCAGCAGTAAAAAAACAATGATATCATGAAATTTGCAGGCAAATGGATGGAACTAGAAAATATCATCCTGAGTGAGGTAACCCAGACTCAGAAGGACAAACATAGTATGTACTCACTCATAAGTGGATACTAAATGTGAGGGAAGGGATGGCCAGACTGCAACCCACAACTCCAGAGAGGCTAGCTAACAGGAAAAGACCCTAGGAGGGACACATGGATGACCCTGTGAAGGAGAAGTGGATGAGATCTACATGAGTTGACTGGGTGGGGGGGAGCAGAGGATGAGGAGTGGGGGATGAGAACATAGGGAAATGGGAGGGTCAAGCTGGAACAGGGACAGAGTGGGAGGGCAGGGAGGAAGATACCATGATAGATGAGGACATCATGGAAGTAGGAAGAGGCAGGGTGCTGGGGAGGCTTTCAGGAATCCACAAGGTTGACCCTACTTTGGTCTGCTGGCAGTGGTCCAGAGGGTGCCTGGAGCTACTCTAGTGACCAGCCTAGCAAATAACCTAACTGTCATCATAGAGCCTTTGTCCAGTGACAGATGGAGGCAGATACAGAGATCCACGGCCAGGCACCAGGCTGAGCTCCAGGAATCCAATTGATGAGAGAGAGGAGAGATACTGCAGGTGAGGGACTTCAAGATCATGATGGGAGGACGTGCAGAGATGACCGGCCACACTAGTGGAAGCCCATGAACTGTGGACTGGTGGCTGTGGAGCCTCCATGGGACTGGACTAGGCCCTCTGGACATGGAAGACGGTTGTTTGGCTCAAACTGTTTGGGGGGGCACCCAGGCAGGGGGATCAGGATCTGTCCCTGGTCTATGGACAGGCTTCTGGAGCCCAGTGCCTGTGGTGTGACACCTTGCACAGCCTTGGTGCAGTGAGAAGGGACTTGGACCTGCCTAAGCTCAGTGTGCTGGGCTTTACTGACTCCCCATAGGAGACCTCGATTTGGGGGATGTGGGGATGCGGGGTGGCTTGGGAAAGGGGGAGGGGGGGGGGGAGGAGGGAGGAGGGGGATCTGTGGATAGTATGTGGAGTGAGTAGAAAATTTCTTAATAAAGAAAAATGAAAGAAAAAATATAAAAAATATATGTTTTAAGAAAAAGAATGTGGCTGGCTTCTTTCTGCTTCTCTGATCTTTCAGTTTTCATCCCAATATCTGGCTCCAGGTTTTTTAGTAATAAGACCATTTAGTGATTCATCTTACATGGGTATATCTTGTCCCTGATATTTTTCTCTCCCACCTTCTTTCCCTTCCTTCATCCTTCCCTTTTCTTCTACTACCAGGAACTAAAGAACATCCTCTGCTATGTGATCCTATCACCATGTTGTTCTGTTCACACTTATGGAACCAAGCAACCATGGACCAAACCCTCTGATACATGAGTCAAGACAAACCTTCCTTCAATTTAAGTTGTATTTTGTCATAAAGACAAGAAAAGTAAATACACATCTATAAGGCTTTGGAATCTCTGCTACATTTCTATTTCCCTAAACTACTTTCCACATTTCTATTGATGGAATGATGAGCCCTGGCCCATAAGTCTTAAAGCTCCTTGCAACAGAGGAAAGCATTTGCTGTGTGAATAGTGAATGCCATTTATATTATTTTTCCACTTACATTTTTAATTAGCTGCTAAGAAGGGAAGACCTTCTTTCTTAATCATAGTGCTATGGACAGCCACATCGCCATCATCATCTTCCCTTGACTCTAGCTGGACCACTGTCAAACACAACTGACCCAAGGCAGAAAACTTATGAGCTGGTTGATGTCTTGAATTCTCATGAAGATGAAGTCATCCAGATGATCTCAGGAATTTGAAATATAAAGCAGCAGAGACCATGAGCAGAAACACTGAAGCCAGGGAAACATGATGTGAGATTTGGCAGGAGCTCTAGTTGAGTCAGATATGGAGGGATCTGACTGGAGCAAAGGACCACAGTGAAAAGCCACAAACTCACTGCAACATCCTACAAAACATCTTTAATATGCTTCCCGACTCCAAGAAGAAAGACTAAACACTGGAGTTTTATTTCATTTCTGTGAAATCCCTGTTGGCTGTGTTGCTCCATGTCTCTTCTCCTCAGCTATGTTTAATGACCCAAAGAATTCAACCCTTGTGATGTTAGAAATCTGAGTGTGAGAGTCTAGAAGCTATCAGTCTAAAAGAAGGCTGTCCCCACTACAACTATCTTTTCTAACCCTGGCCACTTTGCCTTGATTCTTCATAACTTTATAAACATCTCGAAGATCTTGGGTTGGTAAGATGGTTCAGTGGGTCAAGCCTGATAACCTGAGATCAATCCCTGGTTCCCAAATGGTGGAAAAAGAAAACTGACTTGAGCAAGTTGTCTTGTGACCTCTACATGTGCTCTGTGGCACATAGACACACAACGATGATTGACTGACTGATTGATGATTGATTGATTGATTGAAGAAAGAAAGAGAAAGAAAGACAGAAAGAAGAAAGAAAGAGAGAGAAAAGAAAGTGTCTAAGTTTGGGTTCCTACTGCTGTGAAGAGACACTGTGACCACAGCAACCCCTATAAAGGAAAACATTTAATTGGGGACTGACTTACAGTTTAGAGGTTTAGTCCATTATTGTCACAGCAGGAAGCATGATGGAGTGCAAACAGATATGTTGCTGGAGTTATCTCCAGTCCCCGCAGCCACTGAGACCCAAATAAACACACAGATGCCTATAGGGTCTGAGTGACTACAGGCCCAGGTGGGACTAGAGAAAACTCCAGCTACACAGATATAATGCTGGAGAGGGCCTGTGAGTTCTACATCTGGATATTTAGGCAGTAGAAAAGAAGAGTAAGCTGGGTTGGGGATTTAGCTCAGTGGTAGAGCGCTTGCCTAGCAAGCACAAGGCCCTGGGTTCGATCCTCAGCTCCAAAAAAAACAAAACAAAAAAAAAGAAAAGAAGAGTAAGCCACTGGGTCTAGGTTGAGCTTCTGAAACCTCAAAGCCCACCCCCCAGTGACGCATTTCCTCCAAAAAGGCCACACCTCCTAATAGTGCCACTCCCTATGAGCCTATGGGGGCTATTTTCATTCAAACCACCACAGATGTTAAATGAGAGAGAGAGAGAGAGAGAGAGAGAGAGAGAGAGAGAGAGAGAGAGAGAGAGAAAACAAATGAAAAACTTTAAGTGATCATCTTTCTCCCAGAATATAAGTTGGGCTTCCCAGGCCACTTGCATAGGAGCACTTCTAAGAAAGGAAGTATCATTTACATAATAGTTATAGCAGAGTTTCAGTTTGCTCTCTTTTCCTCCAAATGTACCAGGTCCTTTAAAAAAAATAATAAGGAAAGGAGCCCTTAATGATCTTTACTTTTTCTCCTAGTTTAATGCAGGCAGCAAGGGAGATGAAAAATCATGGACTAAGCAATTTGCTGGAGTGGCTGTTAAAGTGATGTGTGGAAGGGACAGTGGCAGAACCCACTTAATGCTCAGAAACACCTGCTGGGAAATACGTTTTCTGCATGGGTTGCAAACAGTATTGACAATTTCCTTGCTTGTAACAAAAGAGGAAGGGGTGGGAGAGGGCAGCAGTGTTTCTATGGACCACCACTGTGGAACACAGCAGAGAATTAAGACATAAGCAAGGAGCTCAGAATGGAGGCTGGGATCTCTGGCTGTCTTTGAGCCAGGAGCTCTGCTGAGCTCACCTGTGTTTGGTAGTTCTGAAGGGAACTGCTGGCTCAGGCCATAAATTCCCACATGGCTGCCCTTAAATTCAGAGTCCCAGGAGATTTCAGAATGCCCTCCCAGCCTCAGAGCTTCTCTCTAGCTCAGTGCAGCACAGGCAATACACTGAATAAAGAAGGTGAAGAAAGGGCAGACGTGGGTCCCCATCTCCCTGTGGAGGTCAGGAGCTGACAGTCCCTCTGTGCACTCCCAGTGCCCTAGTTCAGCTTATGAGCATCTTTCAGCAGAATTATTTCAGGCCCCCTAATTGGTCTCTCTCTCTCCAGTGTCCCTCTTCTTCCACCACCTTGACACACTTGTGTGATCAACACTCAGGATGAACTCACCCTAACAGGCCAAAGGGCATAAGCCTCTCTGGCTTCCTGCTGGTTGTAGAATTGAAATCTTAGCCCTGCATCGCGGGCTATTCAAAGTCCAACTCCAAACCACCAGTCCATTGTTAAATCTTCTATGATGCTTATGCCGTCTGTCAACGCTCAATATGCACAATCCCTGAAGTGAGTTTTAGCAACTGTTTCCTCTATATTATTTGCCCTCCCAGAGTGTCTTTCCTACTAGGAGGGCTCTAGATTTTTTTTTTATTAAGAGATTTTCTATTCATTTTACATACCAACCACAGATTCCCCTGTCCTCCCTCCTCCCACCCCCCCAGCTCCCCCCAACCTACCCCTCATTCCCACCTCCTCCAAGGCAAGGTCTCCCCTAGGGAGTCAGCCCAGCCTGGTAGATTCAGTTGAGGCAGGTCCAGTCCCCTCCTCTCTGCACCAAGGCTGAGCAAAGTGTCCCACCATAGGCGCTAGGCTCCAAAAAGCCAGCTCATTCACTAGGGATGGGTCCCATTCCCACTGCCTGGGGACCCCCTAAACAGTTCAAGCTAAACAACTGTCTCACTTATCCAGAGGGCCTAGTCCAGTACCATTGGGCCTCCTCAGCTATTGGTCCACTGTTCATGTGTTTCCACTAGTTTGGCTAATCATCTCTATACTTTTTCCCATCATGGTCTCGATATCTCTTGCTCATAGAATCCCTCCTCTCTCTCGTCGATTGGACTCCTGGAGCTCCACCTGGGACCCGGCCATGGATCTCTGCATCTGTTTCCATCAGTCACTGGATGAGGGCTCTATGACAGTTAGGGTATTCAGCCATCTGATCAGCTCAGGCACCCTCTCGACCATTGCCAGTAGTCTATGGTGGAGTCATCCTTGTGGATTCCTGGGAACCTCCCTAGCACTCTGCTTCTCTCTACTCCCATGGTGCCTTCATTTAACATGTTATCTCTTTCCTTGTTCTCCCACTCTGTTCCCATTCCAGTTCAAACCTCTCGCTCCCCTAGACTCTCATTCCCCCATCCCTTGCCCTCCATTACCCCCTCCCACCCCCCAGTTTGCTCTTGTAGATCTCATCCACTTCTCCATCCTGGGTGATCCTTGTATCCTTCCTAGGGTCCTCCTTACTAGCTAGCCTCCCTGGAGCTGTGGGCTGCAGTCTGGTTATCTTTGCTTTACATCTAGTATCCACTTATGAGTGAGTACATACTATATTTGTCCTTCTGAGTCTGGGTTACCTCACTCAGGATGATTTTTTCTAGTTCCATCTATTTGCCTGCAAACCTCATGATGTCATTGTTTTTCCTCTGCTGAGTAGTACTCCATTGTGTATATGTACCACATTTTCTTTATCCATTCTTCAGTTGAGGGGCATCTAGGTTGTTTCCAGGTTCTGGCTATGCTGCTATGAACAATATTTGAGCATGTGTGTTTGTGGTATGATTGAGCATTCCTTGGTTATATGCCCAAAAGTGGTGTAGCTGGGTCTTGTGGAAGATTGATTCCCAATTTTCTGAGAAACTGCCATATTGATTTCCAAAGTGGTTGTACAAGTTTGCATTTCCACCAACAGTGTAGGAGTGTTCCCCTTGCTCCACATCCTCTCCAACATAAGCTGTCTTCAGTGTTTTTGATCTTGGGCTCTAGATTTTGAATGTTAAAAGAGAGGAAAAAATCACAGGCCCATAGATAGAAATGGATGTTTAGAAATTTAAAAGTTCTGGAGAGACCAAAAAAGAAAAAAAAAGAATAAAGAAAAAACCAGACTGTGCAGGCGACTAGAGAAATAAGCAACTGATCCAGGAAGAAGAAAGGTAATCAAGTGTTATAGATTTTGGAGCTGCCCCTGGTAGTTTTCATTCTCAACTTGACACTATCTAGAATCATCTGAGAGGAAAAACCTCAACTGAGGATTTGCTATGGTCAGGTTGGTCCATGGGCATGTCTGTGAGGGGTTGTTTTGATTATGAATTGATGCAGGAGGGCCCAGCCACTGTGGGTGGCAACATCCCTGAGCAGATAGTCCTGCATTATATAGTACATGTAGCTGAGCATGATCATGAGTCAGCCAGCTAGAAGGGTTCCTTGATGGTTTCTGCTTCAAGATCCTGCCTGAGTTCCCGTCTGACACACTTCAATGATGGGTTATTACTTGTCAGCTAACTAAACCCTTTCCTCCTCAAGATTCTTTGGTCAGAGTGTCTCATCCCAGAGACAGAATGAGACCAGAACAGAAGCCATTATCTAGAAGATAATACATGGCTAACACATATTATAATACTTCATGTCTGCCAAGGGATTGCGGTGCTTTTGGAGTGATTCACGAACAACTGAGACTTGGAGAGTAATTCCCCCC
>CABHPH010155820.1:5670-30190 GCA_902168325.1 Peromyscus nudipes
TCTTCTTCTTCTTCTTCTTCTTCTTCTTCTTCTTCTTCTTCTTCTTCTTCTTCTTCTTCTTCTTCTTCCATATTCTTTACTGAATAGGTAAGTGGCACACAAAATTCTATGATACACTCATACAGCTGATAAACACTTCCAGAACCCTAGTCCGATAAAAAAGTTAATACACAAAAATCAGCAGTCCTCCTATATACAAATAATGAATGGACTGAGAAAGAAGTGAAGGAAACAATACCTTCACAACAGCCTCAAAAAATACCTCCTGGTAACTCCAACTAAGTGAAACACTCATATGACAAAAACTTCAAAACACTGAACAAAGAAATTAAAGAAGGTATCAGAAGATGGAATCATTCCATGCTCATTAATCAGTAGGATTGATTTAGTGAAAATGGCCATCCTATCAAAACCAATACACAAGTTCAATGCAATTTCCATCAAAACCCAATACAATTTTTATAGGAATTGAAAGGAATTTTTTTGTTCCATATCGAAACAAACAAACAAACAAGCAAACATTAACTACAACAAAAATAGTATAGTGTAAAAAATCCTGAATAATAAAAACTGCTTTTGGTATCATCGTCCCTGATCTCAAATTGTACTATAGAATTCTAGTAATAACAATAGCATGATATTGGCATAAAAACAAATACATTGATCAAGGGATTCAAATAAAGAGACAGATATGATGATTCCAGACATGTATAGAAACCTTATTTTTGATAAGGAAGCCAGAAATATAAGATGAAAAAAAAAGGCAGCATCTTCAACAAATGGTCCTGGTCAAACTTGATGTCTATATGTAGAAGAATCCAAACACATGCACATTCATACTTACCACATTGTTCAAATTCAGTATCAAATGTACGAAAGTCCTCACAAAAGGCCAGATTCATTGACTATAATAGAAAATAAAGTGGGGAAAAACCTTGCTCTCATTGACATAGGAAAAAATCTAGTGAATACAACATCCAGTAGCACAAGGACTAAGAAAAAAAAATGGAACCTCATGAAACTGAGCAATGTATATAAGGTAAAGGATACCATCATTCAGACAAAGTGGTTAACTACAGAATGACAAAGATTTTTTTACCAACTACACATCCGATAGAAGACTAATATCTAAAATAGGTAAAGAAATGCAAAAACTGCACATCAAGAATACAAAGAAACTAATGTAAAATGGTATACACATCAAAAGTGAGAATTCTCCTAAACAGATCAAGCCAATCAACTGTCTCACCCATTCAGAGGGCCTGATCAAGTTGGGGGCCCCTCAGCCATTGGTTCACAGTTCATGTGTTTCCATTTGTTTGGCCACTCGTCCCTCTATTCCATCCATCCCTGGTCCCAACAACTCTAGCTCACATAAACCCTCCTCCTTCTCGCCAGTTGGACTCCCGGAGCTCCACCCGGGGCCTGTGACCAGGTCCTGTGCTCAGTGCATGAATTGGCTGTTTGAATCCTGGGGCTTAGTAGAGACCCTTGGCTCAGCCCAGGAAGAGGGGACTAGACCTGCCTGGGCTGAGTCCACCAGGTTGATCTCAATCCTCGGGGGAGTCTTTGCCCTGGAGGAGATGGAAATGGGGGGTGGGCCGGGGAGAGGGCGGCGGGGCGGCAGGAAGGAGAACGGGGAATCTATGGCTGATATGTAAAGTTGAATTATATTGTAAAATAAAATAAAATAAATTCAAAAAAAGTGAGAATTCTCAAAAGAGAAAAAAGTAGCGGAAAACACTGAAATAAGTGTTCAAAATATTTGATCATTAGGAAAATAAAAATGAAAACCACCTTGAGAATTTATTAATTAAATGGCCAAGATCAATTAAAAAAAAATGACAGCTGACTGTACCATGAATCTTAAAAGGTCTTATTAATAAAAACAAACCCAGAGCCAGGTATTGGGGTGAACACTGGAAGATCAGAGAGACAGAACACAAGCCACATCCAACCTCACCTCACCAATTCTTTAGCTGACCTTGTTTCCTCAGACTGGAAGTCTCTGAGTCCTCATCCAAATGGATCTCAGCTGAACTGCTGCTAAAAGCATAAAAGCTTAAAAAGGCTCTAATTCCTGGTGCTCACAGCTTATATACCTTTCTGCTTCCTGCTATCACTTCCTAGGATTAAAGGTGTGGGTCACCATGCCCGGCTGTTTCCAGTGTGTCTTTGAACTCACAGAGATCTGGATGGATCTCTGCCTCCAGAAGGCTAGGATTAAAGGTGTGTGTGCCACCATTTTCTGGCCTCTATGTCTGTCTAGTGGCTGTTCTGTTCTCTGACACCAGATAAGTTTATTAGGGCACACACTATATGGGGGGACACACTATCACGACAGCTCACACTGGTGAAGATGTGAACTAAGAAGAACATTCACCCATTGCTGGTAGGAATGCAAACTTGCACAGGGCACTATGGAGATCAGTGTGGCAGCTTCTCAGGAAGCTGGGAATAGATCTACCCCCAAGATCCAGCTATCCCCTTCTTGGGTATATACCCAAAGGACCCTACATCCTACTTGCAGAGACCCTTACTCAACTTGTTATATGTTAAGTCTTCAATAAGCTGGCTACCACCCATACAACCACAGAAGTTAGGTATAGAGTAAGGGATGGGTGGGGGAAGGGATAAGGACTCCAGAGGAAGGTGAAATAGAATTGATAGCTTGTGTTGTCCCATATTGGTATGTTTGGTTTTCTTTTATCTTCTATTATTTTTAGATGTCTGTTTGTTTTCTTTTTTGCCATAATTTATTTATTTATTTTTTTAATTTTATAATTTAATTTTACATATCAGCCACGGATTCCCTTGTTCTCCCCCCTCCCGCCTCCCCCCGCCCCCCTTCCCCCCCCCCCCCGCCCCCCCCCCTTTCCCATCTCCTTCAGGGTAAAGACTCCCCTGGGGATTGAGTTCAACCTGGTAGATTCAGTCCAGGCAGGTCCAGTCCCCTCCTCTCAGACTGAGCCAAGTGTCCCTGTATAAGCCCCAGGTTCCAAAGAGCCAGCTCATGCACTGAGGACAGGTCCAGGTTCCACTGCCTGGATGCCTCCCAAACTGATCAAGCTAATCAACTGTCTCACTTATCCAGAGGGCCTGATCCAGTTGGGGGCTCCTCAGCTATTGGTTCATAGTTCATGGGTTTCCATTCGTTTGGCTAATTGTCCCTGTGCTTTTTCCAATCTTGGTCTCAACAATTCTCGCTCATACAAACCCTCCTCTGTCTCACCGATTGGACTCCTGCAGCTCCACCTGGGGCCTGGTCATGGATCTCTGCATCTGGTTTCCTCATTCATTGGATGAGGTTTCTAGCACGACAATTAGAGTGTTTGACCATCCTATAAAGGAAGACCACATGAGAATAGGAAGAAGCAAAGTGCTAGAGAGGTCCACAGAAATCCACAAAGATACCTCCACAATAGACTACTGACAATGGTTGAGCGACAGCCCAAACTGACCTACTCTGGTGATAGGATGGCCTGTTTGTTTTCTAGAGAATGAACAGGTTTAGATTTGTATGAGAGGGGAAGTGTAAGTAGCTAAAGGAGTTGGAGTGAGGAAACCATAAACAGAATATATTATATGAAAAAACAATTTTGAATAAAAAAATTAAATATAAAAATATAATATTTAATTACTTTTACAAGATATAAGATTGGTGGCATGTCTTTTTATTCTTCCCCATCATTGCTTAAGGAAGAAATGTACTAAATTGAATCAATGCCTATTCATATTTTTTCCTTCCAATTTTGGTGTTGAATCTAAAATAGTCATTCCAATTAGCATACTATGCTTTGATTTTGAAATTTCCCCAATGAGATCATGCGTTTGAACACTTGTTCTCTAGGTAGTTGCCTTAAACTCCAGGGCATGTGTATACCTAATGGAAAGAGATGGTGACAAGGTGACCTTTGAAGTTCAATCTGTTTCTGGCTCAAGCTTGTTTTGTTTTGTTTTGTTTGTTAATATTTTGGACTGTCAGTCAGAGTTGTCTCCCCACAGGCCTTCTTTATTGGGATACATTGTGGCTCTTCTAAATCATAAAACAAAATCTTTCCTTACCCATTCTTTGTACGAGATATTTTGTCTTAGGAACAGGAGTAGCAGTGGATAAAATTAGTTCTTTCAGTCTCTTATTTTCATGGCAAATTTGGAGTCCAGAATGAGTGCAAATTTTCATACAATTTTGTATGGAATTGTTTTATATCATTTCAGTTTCAGGGTCATTGTCCATAATCTGTGATGCTTGTACACTTAGGATTTTTGTGGGGTTTTTTTTTCTTTTGTTTGTTTGGGCATATAACTATTCAGTTTGCCAGTACAATTTTTCAAAATACGATCTTTACTCAACTGCATAATAGATGCTCCTTTGGTATGTGTTAGTGTGCTATGCCTTGTTATGTTTCTGTTTTCAGTGTTTAATTTCCTCTGTCTATGTGTTTATGCTTCCTGTTCTGTAGAGTTGGAAGAATGAGCTATGATGGCCATACTTTACATTTGGGATCAATGGTTTTGTGAATATATAGCAAACAAATGTAAAAGAATACCAGTAAGTAGCATATAGGTGAATTAGGAAATGAATACTAAAATATCAAATAAGGAGGTTACAACCTACAGCAGAGAGTACTAGAGTGAACTGATTGTCAAAGCAAATGAATGTGACATCATCAATCAAGGGCTTAGAAATATCCAGCAAAAACAAGTTGGGAAGTTGGGGCCCTCAGTGGGAGTTCCTCATTGAGCCTTCTCTGCATGGATCAGGTTCTCACAGCTGGCTTTCTGTTCCCACTGCAGGCATTTTTGCATTAAAGAATAAAGAATGGTGTTGTGTTAAGAGTAGCTTACCTTCTAGCTGTTCTTATGGTCACAAGGTTTTTTTTTATTTTTTTATTTTTTTTTAATTTTTATTTTTTTATTTTTTTTTTTTTGGTCACAAGGTTTTTATCCTTATATGGTTTTGAAAATTTTCTGGTGTCCTGACACAGAGTTACAGGGCCAGGATGGCTGTTTTGAAAAACTCTGGAAATAAACGTGCAGAAATCAGGACAGGAAAGCCCTCTTCACTGCCAGATTCTGCTTTCATTAAGCTAAAAACTCTCAGGACAGTTTAGCAATATAATATCCATTACAGCAGTTCAGAAAACAATATTCTGATTTGATTATTTCAGCATTATGATAAATCTTCACATTTACAATTTGACCCCTCTAAGTCTATTTATTGATGTTTAGGGGGACGTTTGGGAGAATTTAGTTGATATATGCTTAAATGAAATAAAACTGAAATGACAGTGTAATACATTAGTCTATAATTATATTGTACCATGTTAAATTTCATATACATTTAGCTCTTACTACATTTTGTATCATGTTATATAGTTTCATATTTGAACATTTATCACATGTTTTATTAAGGGAATGTATAATAAATGTACTTTAATCTTCAATGCAGAAATTGTTTCTTCTCTTATTAATTCCTACATTTTTGCAGGGAATAGTGTTGCTAAACTTCATGACAAAAAAATTAGAATTTGCCAGCACTCTGTATAATAAGAATAAGAATTCTTTTTAATTTTCCAGGAAGCCCTCAATTAAATTATTCCCCAAATTTTAGATACTACTATTGGTCTATTCAAGTAAATTTAGGCTATGTCTACCTTAATGTTTATTTCATGATTCTAAAACTTTCTCTAAATTTAACTGCAGTTCACTTTTTTCTTTTTTTGTTATTATTATTTTTCTATTATCAGCTTGATACAGTACAAATTCTTATCCTAACAGTGAAAGGTTTCACTGAAGCTTGTCCAGTGATTGAGTAAAATCAAAACTTATTATAAGCCACGGTCATCCTAGGGTCCCCCCTGCTAGGTAGCCTCTCTGGTTCTGTGGGTTGCAGTCTGATTGTTCTTTACTTTATATCTAGTATCCACTTATGAGTGAGTACATACCATGTTTGTTCTTCTGGGTTTGGGTTACCTCACTCAGGATGATATTTTCTAGTTCCATCCATTTGCCTACAAATTTCATGATGTCACTGTTTTTCTCTAACTGCAGCTCACTTAATGAAAATATAATTCCTGTCAGAATGTATCTTGTTATGAGGTCACTTTTCCTAGGGAGATATGAACAAGTATCTATTGACACCAGAGAGCACACAGAAAAAGACCAAAATTAGCGACTCCACCAAGGTGTGGTTGGCAAAGTGATGAGTCAGTTCATGGGCATCACTTATATAAGTGCAGCGACTCAATGACAGCCCCAGTGTCAAGTCTCACATTAGCATAGATGGTGACTCATGAAAGTTACATGTCTACAGTTCTTCGTCCAGCTTTCAATAAGCTTAAAATTTTCATGACAAATTAAGATTGTGTGTCCTCTACAATACTTTTGTGAACAACATTCCGATTTGATTATTTCAACATTATGATAAGTAAAAAGTCTTCAAATTTAAAACTTAGAGAGTCATCTAAGTTTATCTGTAGATGAATATTATATCTTTTATACCCTGGGGGAGGGACCATAGCAACTTTTGTGAGTTCTCTGAGTACTGTGTGGCCTCTTATCCACCATCCAGAAGGAATTATGTTAAAAAAGTTAACTATGTAACCATATTTATTATTCTCAGCTCAAAAACATACATGTGCAACTAACATTACATAGACATAACAGATTGTGTTTATGTATTTACAAATATATACATATTTACTCACATATATAATAAAAATTAAAGTAAATGCAGTTAGGAATTCAAAGGAGACAAAGTGGAATATATGGGAGGGTTTGGAAGGGGAAGTGGTGTAATTATATTATAATTTCAAAAAACAAAAAATAGTTTAAATATATCAAAACAAACAAAGTAGACTTTTAACAATAAACATGTACTTTTAAATTTTTGTTACACATAGATGCAGCAATCAGTTTACTATCTCTAATAGATGAATTTCCTGGATGTAGATGCCAAGTTGCCATTTGAGCTTTAAATTTCATTTAAAGTCTTGCTTGTGGAAGAATAACTGTTCAAGCTCATCTACATAATTGTAAGTTCTCTTCCGGTCATTTGTCTTTGACTTCTGCCTCATCACAGCAACTGGTGTAGTCCTGCATGGTAATACATGGCAGACTAAACAGCGATCAAAACCAAAAGAAAAGTGTGTACTTCTATAACTCCAGTTTTATTTTTCAATGTCTTGATCTATGATCTATGGTATCCCTTAGAAGAAAGTAATTACATATAGTTTACATTAAAGACTGTAATTTTAGTATGAATTGTGAGTACCAACAGCCAGAAATCACAAAAATCCTCCTTAGAAATTTCCTACTCACACATAAAGGAAACTTCAATAGATTTATCAATATTCTTTCTCTAAACTGTAAAAGTCAATTTAAAGGAATAGCCACTTAGTAGTAACCCAAGTAAATTTAGTCTGCTAATTTCCAATTATTAATGCAAATGTATATTAATAACAATAAATCAAATATACTCTATAAAATTTCATTATAGACTTTGACTTCTTTTGATCGCCAGCTTGTTAAGTTTCACATATTTATTCATTTGAATGTTATAGAAAAATTATAAATTTCTTTGATGATTACTACCAAAGGTCTATTACATATGGACTTACTTCATGCTGGATGAAAAGGAAAGGGGTTTTATCTGTTAAGTTCTTTTTTTCCCATGACTGAAAATTTTCACTTCACTAATCATACTGGTTAACATTAAGGCTGGAATTTCTTTTGTTCATTAGAAATTTTTTGTTGATGTCTTAGGTCATCACAACTTCACTTAGTTTGACATTCTCTGGTTACTTTATGAACATTCTGGCATTATTATTCTTTGCCACTAGATTTCTGGTGAAATATATCAATAATGCCTCTTGGTTCAACTATGTTGATATCTTTTAAATATTTTGCCTGAGGTTGACAGAGCCATTGATTACTACTATTTGGATATGACCCTTCTGGGCCACTATACAATTTATCAACAGCTGATGAGAATGCTATGCGAAATGGTGCCAAGAGGTCTTGGTAAACTACAGATTTATTAGATTTGTTCCTTTCTCTTTATCTAAGAAGCCTGTCATCCTGTCACACTGCATGAGAAATGATTTCAAGTTGGCTGCGTTTGAGACAGAAAGAACAAACACTTTGCCACTTACCATTCAGCACAAAAGCTTGAGTCATGCTTAGTGCTGAATGGAGTGAAAAGATTGCTGACAGGAACTATTTTCACTGCATGCGATTTAATTATTCTTTTTCTTTCTTCGTCTGTAATTGAGATTGAGAGTAGAATCTGTATCCAACAGAATAAAATATACAGTGCCCTAAGCAAAAGGTGGTAGTCATAAATTTCTTCTTCACCATTCTTTCCCTTTCAGCACAGTGGCCACATCTATGAATTCACTGTGTTTTAAGTATGTCACATATTGGATTTCTTGTTTGACAGCCGTGCCTGACAGATGAAAACATTCTAGAAATCATTCAAGGACTGATGCCCTTGGATGAGGATGAGAATTAAATAGATAACTTGTAGTCTATGTGGTTTGGTTGTGTCTCTAATGGATATAATATATACAATCACTTCTCTGTGGTGGTATTGTGTTCCCCAAAATATTGTGTATGCTAATAAACTTATCTGGGGTCAGAGAACAGGACAGCCACAATATTAAACATAGAGGTTAGGCAGTGGTAGCATACGCCTTTAATCCCAGCATTCCAGAGGCAGAAATTCATGTGTTCGAGAATGCACCCAAGCATGGTGACCAACGCCTTTAATCCCAGAAAGCCACACCTTTAATCCCAGGGAGTGGTGGTAGAGAGCGGAGAGATATATAAAGGCGTGAGGACCAGAAACTCGAGGCATTTGGCCTGAGCAGGCATTTGGCCTGGAGAAGCGGCCTGGAGAAGCATGTGGCTGGTTAAGCTTTCAGGCTTCTAGCAGCAGTTCAGCTGAGACCCATTCTGGATGAGGGCTCGGGGCATCCAGTCTGAGGAAACAAGACCAGCTGAGGACCCATCGAGGTGAGATGGCTGTGGCTTGTTCTGTCTCTCTGACCTTCCAGTGTTCACCCCAATACCTGGCTGAGGTTTGATTTTATTAATAAGAACTTTTAAGATTCATGCTACATCTGCAAGTAAGTCATTTTAAACACTACATAGTAAACTCTAATGATGAAACAGACTTAATGTAAAGCAAGACAAAGAGCATACAGCAAACAAATGTTATAATTGTTTTAGAGTCCTACATCTTCATCCAAATTAGATATGTTTATAGCTTATTGAATAGGACACAGATGAACCAAAATTCAATTGGATTGTTATAATATGCTAAAATTACTTGAAATGAGCTGGGCGGTGGTGGCATACGCCTTTAATCCCAGTACTTGGGAGGCAGAGACAGGTGGATCTCTGTGAGTTGGAGGCCCACCTGGGCTACAGAGTGAGTTCCAGGAAAGGCGCAAAGCTACACAGAGAAACCGTGTCTTGAAAACCAAAAAAAAAAAAAAATGCTTGAAATGATAGTAAAGATATGTAATATGTAAGAAGAGATAGTTTTAGACTTAAGCACTATATTTTAGGTAATATTCACTTTTAAAAAATATATGATCATCTATATATTCAAAATAAAATGGGAAAAGATGACATTGTACTCTGCCTGACATAATATAAAAGAATTATGTCTTTTTTATATCAATCAATCAAATGTCTTCATGACTTAAATGTTGACATTGAATAAGTAACAATGAAAGACAAAACACACAGAGAACAGTTCATGGGTTTGTGTTTGATAATATTTTCATGGATTTGAAACTAAAGATACACAGGTACCCCTGATAAAAATGATTATGCCCAGTGAAAATGTTCTGCAACAGAAATTGAAAGAATAAAGTCAAGAGGACTTGTGACACAAGAATAACATTTGTGAGCCTCCATGTAAAAATCAAAGGAATCTTTGAACACTGCCTGTTTCTTTAAGTATTTTATCTATATTCCCTTTAGTGGTTTCAAATATTCACACTTTTTCAAATTTGTCTTTTATTTACACATGTTTATGTGCATTTATGTGTGAGTGTCTCCACATAAGTGTATGGGCACATGTATTTGTGCATTTAGAAGCCAGGAGAGGGTGTAAGACTCCTTGGATCCTGCCTGCATTTGTGAGATACCTAGCATGTTAAGTGGGTGCTGTGATGCATATTATGGTCTCCATGTTTGATGAGCAAGCACTCTTAACTTTCAAGGATTCTCTCTAGTCCCCAAAGTTTTAGATTTCATAATAAAGCCTTTACCCAGTTGTTAAGACACTTTATTGAAGAAGTTTTCATTTTCAGCAGTGTAAATTTTAATGCCTTTGTCAAAAAGCAGGTGTCTAAAGCTCTGTGGTTTTATTTCTGTCCTCTGCTCTAGTAATTGTCTTACACACACACACACACACACACACACACACACACACACATAGTATATGTCATATATATATGTGTCTTTTCTTGTGTCCTAATCATGCAGCTTATGTTTTACTCTAGGTCTGTAATATAATTAATTCCGACGGATCACATATTGTGGCACCTCCAGCATTACTCTTTCTGTTTAGATTTTCTTGTTCTTTGGAATTATTTTTGCTTATCTTTAAATTCAATACTTTTTTTTCCTTCTGTGAAAAATGGTATTGGAGTTTTTATGGAGATTATAATTTAATCTGAAAATCACTTTTTTAATATAATCATTTTTGCAATGAATGAGTGACTATGGGTAATTCAAAACTAGGACTCAGAAGTCAAAGTGAAGAAAAGACTTTATGGAGACATTATTGAAATATATTGTGGTGAAATGATTAAGAAGCATAAATAATTAAGAATATAAATACCATATCATTCAGCAACTTCTTTACTAAAAATGAAGTGCTTATTGAAGAGATGTCTTTTCACCTCTATTTACTTCAGCTTCTGGCAGTTTATGAGTATATAATAGGTAAACATAATGTATGTTTTTATTCTGTGTTTATACAATTCAACATTGAATTTTTAAAAATAATTAACATGTTGTAACATGGAAGAACATAGAAGGTATGTTAAACAAAATAAGCCTAATATGACACTAGAGTATCACCATGACCTCATTCATATATAGAATCTTTGTGTTGAGACAATGGATCAGAAAGTAGGTTTCAATAACTGCAGTTCATAGATAATGAGGAAATAAGTGTCAAAGAAAATAAAAAGTTAAAGATCTATTTTATACCACAATGAGTCTCTTGAGTGGTGTACACTATATTTGATAACATATCACATAACAAACTATGTTCAAAATAGCTATGACAGTGGACTGACACTAAAAATATGTACTCAAAAATAAGTATGTGAGAAAATGCTCATGTTGATTAGATGGAAGGGTTACTACACATTTTATACATATTTCAAAATATCTTACTTATATATACAATGTCAAGTGAAATAATATCACAACAGAAACAAACAGGAATGTTTGTTATAATTAAGAACATGCCATTTAAGAACATATAAAGATCTTTTTATAAAATCAGTAGAACCTGTTGATTTAAGACATAGACACGTTTTAAAATACATAATAAATTTACAAGATATCAAAATGCAATGCTAATTGTCCTTGAGCAATGGATTTTAATAGAGAACTCTATGATCAAGCATAATACTGTGATAAGATACACGAACAAGTAATGGTTGTATTCTAAAAATTTTTTTTTGGTCTGGTAATTGAAGATGAGTAACCAAGTGAGTTAGTCCATAATCTACTGGTTCTGAGGTTTTGGGATTACAGAAAGGCAGGTGATTGTGGAAAGAACAGCATGGCAGTTATTTGCTTCATGGAATCCCAGTGTGGAAAGGCAGGAAGGGATAAAGATAAAGCTACATCTTGTTTCGTTTGATTGTATGTTTTTTAAGTTTTTGATTAATTTTTACATATAATATAATTTGATGATATCCTTTCCTCTTCTAAAATAACTAGAGACTTCTCTACCCCAAATAAACAAACAAACAAACAAATAGATCAAAAGTAACAACAAAGCCATAGCTAGATGAAAAAAAAACAAACAAAAACAAAACACTGAAAAGGAATAAAAAGCTCAGGTTTGTGTTGGTCAGTTGCTCATAGTCATGGGGCCTTACATATAATGTGGTTGCCGTAGCAAGTGATATTGCATTAGAGGAAGCTGATTTTCCTTTTCCTGGCAGGTATTAATTGAAAATAGTTTCTTGATTAGGAATGGTATTTCTTTTTATTTCCCCGTTCTGGCTGAGATTTTTTTTAATTAAATGGGGTCTTATGTGAGTTGTCTTGGGTTTCGTGAGTTTATATGTATCAATCTTGTTTTTTCTAGAAGATACAGTTTCTGTGGAGTCAGCCATCACTTCTTAGTTTTACAATAGTTCTTCCTCTTTAGCCTGGATAAAGTCATCCCATGGAAGAATAAGTGCGTGAAAGTCTTCCAGTCTCTGCACATTACCCAGTTATGAGTCTCTATGTTAATTCCATTCTCATACAAGGAGTTTCTCTATTGAGGTGAGGGTTGAGCAATGCACTGATCTATGGGTATAACAATGTACCATTAATGGTCATTTTATTGCTTTACCAGAATAATAGTAGTAGGTTTTCTGCTAGGGCACATGATGTAACCAGTCCCAGGCTCTTACCCAGGTTATCAGTGTTGGTATAGGTTTAATTTCAGGCAGTTAGGCTAAATCCTATCAAAAATGGTTTAGTTCCATGCTATTTGTGTCACTAATGAACCAGTACATCTTACAAGAATATTTCTGTTGTGGGTATCAGGGTTTGTGGTGATAATGATGATTAGTTTTCTCCTCTAGTAGTGTGCAATGCATCTTCCTGCTTCATTCATGCTAGTTAGTAGGAATAAAGCTTCTAGTTGGGCATACTAATGATACCTTTTTAGAAGATATCCTCAGTGACCTACTTTCTCCCAGCATGTTTTGTTCCCTACTTTTTACCCTTACACAAAAGTACAGTCAGTTAATGCATCCATGAAAGGATTAATTCACTGATTAAGACTCCATTCACATCTCTTGAGTGGTTCTACAAGCTGAGGAAAAAGTTTTCATCCTCTGAACCACTTCAGGTGAGCTTTTCCATACAAATTGTCCTAGCACCTCTGTTTTATTTCTTATAAAGATGGTTGTCTATGAGGTTTGCTGGATTTTTTGTTTGCTTGCTTTTGTTGTTGTTTTTTGTCTCTCCATGTAATTCATGGTATAAACTTCCCTTTATAATTTAACATTAGAAAAAGTAAAGGGCTGAGTAGTGGAACAAATTAAAAGAGAGTCATCTGCTGAAACTTACTTTCATATGCCATTTTAATTAAGTCTCCAGTCATGAAATTGGCTGTGTTGCTGCCTTTATTATCTTTGTCACCAGAAAATTTTCAGGAAGGGACAGTAAGGAGACCTTGATTTCACCTACAGATAGCAAAAACCATCTCCAAGATTATTTGCTTTATTTTAATACAAAAGAGACATTTAGTCAGCAAGTGTCTTTTGTGCTATGTTGTTGCTATCCACTAGTTGGAAATAAGGATCTTATTAAAATGCTTTTGCTATTCAGGAACAAAAAAAGACTAGAACTAAATGGATGCATTTATCCAGGTAGTTTTTTGCTTGGTAAATATCCAATACTACATTTTCACCCCAGGGTAACATTTCTAGAGTTGTTTGTTAATATTCCTATTGCTGATGCAGCATTTAGAGAAAGCAATTTTTGAAAATAAACATTCAAAGAGATCCTACATAGCATTTAGTGGTAATGGAAACTTGTTAATATATTAACAGCTTTATTGACTGTGGACATAAAATTTCATCACTCCATGCTGTTCTGCCTAATCTAAACTTAGAAGCCACATAAATGGGTTCACAGAGGCATTACTTTAACACTCTTGACATACTGATATGGCTCTGGATATATAAGGCTTGAAATATATGAATACAAATTACATCTCACATGGTGATATCTTTCTTCTTTTGTCATCATTATTTTTTAAGATTCCTCAATGCATAAAATTCTATTATGATATAGTACCCAGAGACAGCCAGCATCACTCAAAATGCTTGTAGTGCTGAGAAACAAACACCTTGTAAAAAGTGAATAACAAATGAATCTTAGTAATAACTGTAGGAGGCAAAGCATAAAGAAAGCTTTGAAGGAACCAGGCTTGTTAAACAGGTGGGCCTGTTTTCTTCAATGGAACAAAAAGGACTGATGTGTCAATGACTGGGGTGAATGTTGTTTGATAACCTGGTGATATTTTTGCTATTATGTGGAGCCAGCCTTCCTGAATAGAATCCATCTTTATGGAAGAGGTCTCATGTACCTTTCAACCTCCACCAATAGAATCTATCCTTATGCTTATTAAATATCCTTCCTCCTCCAGGCCTTGCCTGGAACATTTTTTTTTAATCAGTCTTTAGAACTCATTTTTCTGTAAAGGTCACAGGTGCCTTGCTACTTTGCTAGGGTTTTCTATGTAGCTATGCCTAAAGCTTTGTTGAGATAATTGCCACATAGTAACCTTTTCCCAATTTTTTTTTGTGCTTAAATGTATGTGTAAGAAGAATAATTCAGGAGGTCAAAATCTGGAGGTCTCGACCCAGTGCCTGCAAAGGTGGTACAGTCTGAGGTTTTAGCCTCACCTTGCTCAGATCACTTTCCTGCAGGCCATAAGGCTTTCAGGGTCCCTGACATAACAAAATAGCATTTCATATGAGCTTTACATTTTGTTTTACAAATTGTTATATTAATATATAAGATGCTGATGTGTGAATACATAAATAAACACAGTGTAGATAAATAAATATGAAAAACAGAATATCTATGAGTAAATTAACAAAACTAAGATTCTTGTTTAGAAAGAGTCTGGGGTAATGAGCCTCAGCAGTAGCTTAGCAATTAAAGTTCATGAAAGTATCTCACTGTAATAGAGTAAATAAAAGTGTGATGTGTTAAATGTAGTTGACAGGTCCTATAATAAATTTATCTTGGCAGGTTTTAGGTTCCTTCATCAACAATGAGTTTCATTATGTGAATATGAAACTGAGCAGCCTCAGTTGTCCCACGTATTATAAACAGAATTCCATAATGGTAGCTGAACTGAATTAATAACTGTTTATATTATGAAAGACAATTATTATCCAAGTATGAAACATACTTTACAAACTGGATAAAACTTATTTGAATAAAAAAGCTCTAATAATTTCTTACATTATAATGAGCTTTTTTCTTCATTAAACTCCTTACAAATAGTTTTTATCATATGGCTTTTCAAGTTATTCATTACATGAATGGAATTGTAAGTTAAATGTTTTATACTTTTGTAAGTTATTAGAATGAAACATTAAGGTGAATAAATGACTGTCATATGATATTTTTCTACTCTGTGTGTGTATGTGTGTGTGTGTGTGTGTGTGTGTAATTGATTTGGGGAAATATTTTTCTTGTGTTTATGAGTGTGTATGTTTATGTGAGTGTAGAGTATATTTGTGTAGATATGCAGACCTTGTGTGTGCATGTGCAGAGGCTGTAGGGAGATTTGGGGTGACCTATCACTCTGTTAATTATTCTTCTTAAAATTCTTCATTTCAGCCAGGCGGTGGTGGCGCAGGCCTTTAATTCCAGCACTCGGGAGGCAGAGGCAGGCGGATCTCTGTGAGTTCGAGGCCAGCCTGGGCTACCAAGTGAGCTCCAGGAAAGGCGCAAAGCTACACAGGGAAACCCTGTCTCGAAAAACCAAAAAAAAAAAAAAAAAATTCTTCATTTCATTTTTTGAGAATATGGTAATAGAATACAATCACATTGTTACCTCTCCCTTTCCTTCCTCCAAAGCCTCCCATGTAATCCCTCTTGCTGCCTTTCAAATTGGTGTCCTCTATTTCTTTAATTATATGTACATATATGTTACATAAATTGTAATGTATATATATGTATATGTAAATGGATGCTAAAACACGTAAAATATGATTGCTAAGTGTGTCTTTGGTTAAAAAGCTAGTAAATTGAGTTATGAGGTTCTTTTTTGATTACATGTATTAATCAAAATTTCTAAGCAAATTGAGTTTTAAAATTTGTGAGAAACCAAAATTACATATTAATAGTTTAACTACTAAAAAAGTTATATCAAAATTCTTACCAGTAGAGTCATAGCCTTTAAATGTAACTGTAAAACTATAACTACATCATCATCCAAAACACTTGAATCTATAAATATCATATATAATTAATAGACACATCTGCAAAAACTTTTGCATTGCAAAAGATGGGGCAGAAAGATTGTAATAGCCAGAGACTTTATGATGAGATTTGTCTACTAGGAATGTCAGAAACCACACTGTAAGACGAATTGCTAAACTGTCTTGTTAATAAAAAAACCTGGAGCCAGATATTAGGGAGAAAACTGAGAGATTAAAGGAATAGAACAAGCCACAGTCAACCTCACCTTACCAACTCCTCAGCCTCCAGAGAGAGCAACTTCCTATATACTCACGCCTATATACCTTTCTGTGCCCTGTCATCTTACTTCCTCTTTCTGCCCAGCTCTATCACTTCCTGTATGTCTGTATAGACCTCCAGACCTCTATAGTTAACTAGCACTGGGATTAAAGGCATATGCCACCATGCCTGGCTCTGTTCCAGTGTGGCCTTGAACTCACAGAGATCCAGATGGATCTTT
This sequence comes from Peromyscus nudipes, assembly GCA_902168325.1. NCBI lineage: Eukaryota > Metazoa > Chordata > Mammalia > Rodentia > Cricetidae > Peromyscus > Peromyscus nudipes. The sequence goes on from CABHPH010155820.1 coordinate 22,376, forward strand.
GCCTCTCAAATGCTAGGATTAAAGGTGTGTGCTACCACTGCCTGAATGTGTTTAATACAGTGTCTGGCTTTTTCCTCTGATCCCCAGGTAACTTTATTGGGGTGCACAAATAAAATGTCACATTTCTCCTTTTTTTGTCTAAAATAAAAAATATAACTAATATAAGAAAAACTATGTACAATAAGTACAATAACTATACTTAACATATACAGACATTGAATATGTCAACAATATCTAGTCCATTTGCATTTGACAAATTCAGCAAAAATATTCCGTTATCTATCCTATTTTGGTGAGTCCAAAATGTACCCAATTCACTTTCTATCCTAACTTGTATTACCAACTGAAAACTATATTTTGATGTATTTCAGACTTCTATACTTTACACCTCTTTAATGAGTATCTTTTCCGAAATTGTTAACAAAGAAAACTATAACTATCTTTTTTAATTTTTTATAGTTTCTTTTATTACTACTATTATTCTCTCATATATTACATCCCGACTACAGTTTCCTCTGCCTCCCCTCCCCAAGTCCCCCTCCCTCTCCTCTCTCCTTTGATCCACCCACCCCACTGCCTCCCCTCAGAGGAAAGCAGGCCTTCCAGGAATATCAACCAAACAGAGCATAACAAGCTACAATAAGACCAGGCACATACCATCACATCATAGCTGGACTAGACAACCTTGTAGGAGGAAAGGGGTCACAAAAGCAGGCCAAAGAGTCAGAGACAGCTCCTACTCCCACTGTTAGGAAACCTACAAGAACACCAAGCTACTCACCCATAACATATGTGCAGAGGACCTGGGTCAGACCGCTATAAGCTCCCTGATCTCTTTGAGGCCCCATAAGTCTCAGTCAGTTGATTCTGTGGGCCGTGTTCTCTTGGTACCCTTGACCCCTCTGGTTCCTCCAGTACTTCCTCCTTCTTCTCTGCTGGATTCCCCTAGCTCTGCCTAATGTTCAGCTACGGGACTCTGCATCTGCTCCCGTCAGTTGCTGGATGAAAACTTTCTGGTCTCTGTGGTGATGATTCTGCTAGGCTCTGGTCCCAGAACACTCTGCAAGCAGGACAAGCTGCAGGTTAAAGTTTTTGTGGTTGGGTTGGTATACGAATCCCTCCCCCGGAGGCCTTGGCTGGTTACAGAAGATGGCGGGTTCAGGTTCCCTGCCCCCCAATTACTAGGAGTCTTTGCTAAGCTTACTCGTGTGGATTCCATGGAGTTAGCATTGCACTAGGTTTCCACCTTGCCTCAAAATGTTCCCCAAACCAGTAATTTCTCCCCGCCACACATCTGATCCCTCCTGTTCCCAGCATCTCCTGTTCCACCCTCAAAATCTATTGTATTTCCCGTTCCCAGGGTGATCCAAGTGTCCCCCCTAAGCCCTCCTTGTTTCTTAGCTTCTTTAGGTCTGTGGATTGTAGCATGGTTATCTTTTACTTTACAGCTAATATCCGCTTATAAGTGAGTACGTGTTTCTGTTTCTGGGCCTGAGTTACCTCACTCAGGATGATTTTTTTTTCTAGTTCCGCCCCAAGGAATGCTAAAACTATAACTATCTAATTTTCAACTCCATCAAAGACACCAGAAGGCCATAATATTACCTAAGGAAACAGGAAGTGCTGTGTAAGCAACTTCCAAAATTCTGGAAATAACAGAGACAGCACAAAATAAAACAAAAACAAACAAAGCAACAGCAACAACAAGAAATATGAGTTTGAGAGTCAGAGTCTTCAGTTCTGACTCAAAAAAATAAGGAGTAAAATTACAGAGGAGGGTACCCATGACTTTCTCTGACCCTTACTCACACATAGGCATTTGCATTTACATGTGCATATATACGTTACAAACTGTACCTATAAACACACCATACACACTCACATAAATAAATAAATTAATAATAAATAACTTAGGAGTTATATTCACAGTTTTCTAGTTAAAAAATATTTTTGGATTCTACTTCAGAAATCTTTTAAAAATGCAGTAACATCTGAATATGGAAATATTTCAAAAACTGACATATCTAAACACTGTCATATTGTAAACTGTCAAGAATAATTATATATTCCTCACTGGCTAAGAAAAATAGAATACAGAAAAGGTGATAAAATTTATTCTAACAGAAATTTTAATGCAAAATGTAGTCACATAGGCAGAGAATACTGGAAGTATCAAATGAGTAAAATGTCACAGGAGCGTGTTCTGGTTCAAAGATTACAAGATGGCTGAGTTGGTACCTGATGTCATCAATGAATGCTGCTGTAATTCTCACAGCTGGATTCATACAGTGAAGATATTTAAGATTTGGCAATGAATGGCAGATCTAGCTGCAGTTCTAAATTATACACTGTATGTGTCCTATATAAATATATGCATGTTATTTAGGCATAAATTAGAGTATTTTATAAATATATTCATTTATATAAATATGTACACATATAATGGAAAATACTTGACAAAATATGTTGATAATTTCCTAATATGTTGTACTTATAAGATTTCTCCTCTGAGGAACCCAATTCTTTCTCTAACTTTCAGCCTTCGTGATTGGTAAAAAGACACCATGCTCTGAGAAGCACATCAAAGTCTGCAAGCCACAGATGTTTGATGAGTTCACTAATCTCCAATATTTTGCTCCATTGTTATTCTGATCCTCTTCAGAAATGAAACCATAATGACTATAATTTGGCTTGAATGGAAGTTGATTTAAATGGGGGCTGCCTCACCACATTCTTACCCCTTAAATAAGCACAGCTCTTTCTCTGTTAGCTTTAGCAAATGTTTCTCTTTCTCAGTTAACCTCCTCCTTTGGTTCATTCACTGTACCGTTCCTAAACATTATCACTACTACTAAAACTGTATCCCATTTGGCTTTGTTATATATCACTGACAGTGAGTTATCTGAAATATTTTAATTTGTTTATTGGTGTATTGTTCTACCTCAAAGTTGAACACGAGTTCCTGAAACAAGAAGGAACTAGTCTTTCTCTCTGATGGAAATCCCTGTCGTGAGTATTGCAAAGAGACAGTTCTTAAAATTACAGGTTATATAAAGAGAACAAGAGGCATACACTGATACTTGTTACTTAATATAATCTACTCAAATAGAACTTCTTTGATAAGTGATTTTTATTGTTAATTTTCGTATATAAGCTATGTTTTCATATTTCATGTTCTTGGAGGTTTTATTTTAAACTTAAAAAATAAATCTTTGTTGCTATTGAACAAATGAGAACATAAAAATATAAAGTTTACATCCATATTTTAACTCTTGAAAAATTTCTTTTGCATGAACATTTACTTTTCAGATCTCTCAACCATGACATGTACAAAAGGCTTGACAAGGGAAAGATGTTTGTTTCAATTAATTGGTGGCAATTTTATCATACGTTTCTAAGAGTGAGAATGAAGTGAGCTGTTCATGTGAAATCAATATCAAGTTATCCTCACCACGTCACTGCTTCTAATATCTCTATGGATGCTTCAAAAGAGTTCAGTCTTTTAATACTTTCCACAGTTCTTTTTTTCTGAAATGAATATAGATTTTTAAGACACAGCTAAATTGAACCAGGAAACTACTTATTTTTATGCTCTTCAAGTGGAGAACTTATATGATAAAGCTATTGTACAAATTTAATTATACTCAAACTTAACATAAAATTTTTTATGAGATTTGTGACTGAGTAAACACATTTAATTAAGACAAAAGACCTTCAGTCTTCCCCACATCGATGCTCCATTTCCTCTAGTCTCCACACTCACTCATTTCAAGAGGGCCTAAAATTGCTTTGTTGAAGGGACACAGCATACCCATGTTCCTCTCTTCCTAGATTTCATGCTATTGAAGATCACATGTATTTCTCAACTATTTATTTTCAAGCCATTGATTAAATCTGTCATCATCTATGAAGAACTACTGACACTCTCACATCTTGCTATTGAGATAGAAATTTAGGAAAATTTGTGTCAAATTAATTTTTATAATGTCAACATCCCCGAATTTCATGAAATTTTGAGGTAGAGGGATCTTGTACTCTTTGTAATATTGAACTACAATGTCTTGTAAAATGAAATGTGTTACTTGAGTTTTTGTAAATATTTTAATGGTAGATCTATATCCAAGAAAGCTCAGTAAGAAGACATAAATATTTCTCAATGATAGAAATGTGGGAAAGTATTATGGCTAAGTAGGTAGGGGCAATGCTACCATGCCTGATGATCTCTAAAACCAGGAATCAAAATAAAACTTGTCTCAGTTTTTAGCATACTAGATATTTTCTACAGTGGAGAAAAAGCAAATGCACAAAAATATAGTGGTATTTTATTTGTGCTGAAATGTGATTTTATTTGTATGTTAATAAATAAAGTTGCCTAGGGGTCAGAGCTATTAGCAAGCCATAGGGAAAGCCAGGGCGGTGGTGGTGCACGCCTTTAATCCCAGCACTTGGTAAGCAGAACTAGGTAGATCTCTGTGGGTTCTAGGATACAGCCAGCATTGGAGACACACGCCTTTAATCTCAGTTCCAACCATAGAAGACCTGGAGTGACCACAGACAGGCAGTGACGAGACGGTCATGTGGTTGGGTTTACAACCAATGAGAAGGCAGAACAGAACTCTATTTAAAGACGAACGCACAGGAAGTAGTTCCTTTTGGGAGAGGTCTCTTGGCGGGAGAGGCTAGCTGGCAACAGGTGGGTAAGGCTCTTAGCTCTGACCTCTTGGGCTTTTATCTTTACATTGGCTCTGTGTCTCTTATTTAATAAGACGGTTGGTTACATCTACACAAAAATTGTCTTTTACATATTATTTTAAGCACATCACAACAGAACAGATTTAAATCAAATAGTGGCTCTGCGAGGTGGATCATCTCCCCTCCAGTGATCATGAATGTTCATTAGTTCACTATGATGAGCAGTGGAAAACACTTTTATTTTTCAAATTTTAAGTATTCTTTTTTATATTATCAAGCAAAATAAATGGCAATTTAAATATACTTTTATTTTTGAAGTGTTAATGTATTCTAAAAGTTCCTTCAAAGAACATGTTGAGTAGTGCTTAACCAAATATATGGTCATTGTGAGTATGCCTAGATGACACATAAAATTAACTATTACAATCAATGATTTCTACTAGTGCATCAGCAATCTCAGCATTAAAAAGGGTCTAGTAGAGACGCTCAGTGGAAAGAAGACAGTATTCATCCCTACCACCTATAAATAAATGAACAGAAATACTACAATCATAAACACAAAATGAATTACCATTTGGTAATAAAATATTTTAATAAAAAATATGCTGAGAATTGTTTTAAGGTTAAAATCTTGTTAAAAAACAAAGGCTAAATTTAATCTATTTTTGATTACTGCAAATTCAATAATGGTGATAAAAATGTGAATTAATGTATTAAATATTCTAAACATTAAAAATTAATATGCTTTTACTGACTTGTCTGCAAAACTACACATAATTCTGCATATTATTATTTTATTTGTATGTCTACGTTTGCTACTTTATTTCTCTTATATCTTTTTCTTATGACCCTGTTTTAAAACTCATTTTTGCTTTTAGAACAATTTTTGGCTTTTATTACTAATTATGTAGTTAAAAATAAGGTTTATTATTTAGTATTGATAAGATAATGAATGTAAGGGTGTTTAATGCACTTTTCTAATTTGTTCCTTATTATTTGTGCAGGAATTTCTGACACCTTGCAAATGCAAATCAATTTCAGAAGCACTTAGCCATGTAAATAGATATGCTAAAAGCATTATTGAAAATTTTGAAAACCAGAGCTGCTTTCAGAAGCAAATAGAGAATGTCAACATTATCTACCTTATCATCAGGACTCAGTTGCTCAAAGGCTAACCCACAAAACTTTTATTTCATTCTCAGAAAAATGCTTTTAAAAATAATGATAAATATGCACATATCTACATAGGCAAATGTCATAGTAAGGAAATATATTTTTTTGCAGAACACATGATATATACTTTGTAAGAGTCAACCAAGTAATTTGACTCTTTTCTAGTGTATTCACATTTCCTTTTTGTTTCCATCCTTAAGTTGTCAATGAATTATATGGCTGTTATGTATCCATTATTTTAATAATGTCTTCTGCAAACCTATCTATATTTAGATTATTTTTGCTTATTGGACAGTACATGGGAGGAGCCATTGGAATAAGCCACCCCCTCATAGAAAGATCAAGAATATTATATCTACAATGAATACAACCTTGAGGTTTTTTCCTATTTTTTAAATTTAATTTATTTTAAAATTACGTGAATACATGTGTGTTCCTGCATGGGCGAAGCATTTCCCCAGTAGAAATTCCAAGAGCTGAAACTTACATAGAAGAAACAAAAATGGAAATGGAAACGTGTCCTGGAATGTTGTATGTTGTCTCAGGTTCTTATTACTTTGTCATTACCTTCTTGGTTGCCATTAAGTAAATGAACTTCTTATGCATTTGCTTCCATCACCATGATGTCCTGTCTGACATCAGGTTTAGAGTTATGGAGCCAATCTCTGTCAGGTTGAATCATTAATCAAAGCTATGATTTTCTGTTTTGGATTGCTTTTTTCTCAGGTATTTTGTCTCATTATTGAAAAAGCTCAGTATCAGGAAATTGGTTATGTTACTCTGCACACTACTGCGATCACCTATCTGGTTCAGAATGCTTTGGGACTTGTTTGTGGAAAGAATTTGGAAATTGTGAAGAAACAAGTTCAAGAAAACCTAGAAGCCGCCAGGCGGTGGTGGCGCACGCCTTTAATCCCAGCACTCGGGAGGCAGAGGCAGGCGGATCTTTGTGAGTTCGAGGCCAGCCTGGGCTACCAAGTGAGTTCCAGGAAAGGCGCAAAGCTACACAGAGAAACCCTGTCTCAAAACCCCCCCCCAAAAAAAAAGAAAGAAAGAAAACCTAGAAGCTCCAAGCATCAGAGCTCAATGGGTGATGTGATGGGAGTTCAGGAGTTCAGGTTCCTGGAATATCAATAGAAATGAAGATGTTGAAGGTCAAGGACATGAGATTTCAGTTAAGAATAAGGACTAATTTAGATACGAACCAGATAATATGTGTGTTAAGTTGTAGTAAATAGGAGTATAATTTGTTGAGGCACTAATGATTTGTGGAAAGTTAAAATTAGATGTAATGAATTGAATAAACTAGGGAGGAAATGTGGGAGTCCCTAAAAGCTCTTGAATTGGCCTACTGTTATAAGCCTTCCCATCACAATCAACTGTCCAAGGAGGCAGAAATGGAGTTATAAGGTCTAATGATTGCTTGGATGTGTTTTGTTCTTAATTTTATATGATCCTTTCTCCTTAATTATACTATTTCCTCATTTTGGAACAGAAATATTTACTCTATCACTGTGTTTGGGAGTATAATTTACAACACACCGTGTAGGCAGAAGTTTTCCTGTGTTCTGCAGCTGCTTGGTCCCAAGTAAACATACTGAGGCTTACATTAATTACAAACTCTTTGGCCTATGACTAAGGCCTATCATTAACTAGCTCTTAGAACTCAATTCAACTCATTTCTATGAATCTGTGTTTCCATGTGCCCATAGCGTTACCAATCTGCTAGCATCCTCTTGTTCCTTGGACAGGGAGCTATAGTCTCCCCTGACTCTGCCTTTCTTCTTCTCCGTCTCCAGTTTGAATGTACCACCTAACCTTATTTTGCCTCTTCATTGGAAAAACAGTTTTATTTATCAACCAGTAAGAGCAACATATAGCCGGGCGGTGGTGGTGGTGCACACCTTTTTTTTTTTTTTTTTTTTTTTGGGTTTTTTGAGACAGGGTTTC
>CABHPH010155820.1:30590-58786 GCA_902168325.1 Peromyscus nudipes
GTGGTGGTGCACACCTTTAATACCAGCACTTGGGAGGCAGAGGCAGGCGGATCTTTGTGAGTTCGAGGCCAGCCTGGTCTACGGAGCGAGATCCAGGAAAGGCACAAAACTACACAGAGAAACCCTGTCTAGAAAAACCAAAAAAAATAAATAAATAAAAATAAAAAAATAAGAGCAACATATATCTAGTAACACATAAGAGTGTACAGAAAGACATGCCATGGCACTTTCCTTTTTCCGTCATTTAAAAAAGGAAGGTTTTAACTTTAATATAGTAAAAAATATATATAACAAAATAGTTATCCAGCAAGTGTTACAGTTACAATATCTAATCTATTTGTATTTAGCAGAATAAAAGAAAATACTGTATCATCTATCCTATTTTGTAAGCCTAAAGATTTACATCTAATTTACCTTTTATCGTAACTAAGGAAAACTGTAACTACCTAGTCTTCAACTCCACTAAAGACCCCAGAAGGATATAATATTATCTGAGTAAACAGGAAGTGCATTGCAAGCAACTTCTAAAATTCTAGAAATGACAGAGACATCTGGCTGCCTGGACTGTCACCCAAAATTCCTCTGTAACACTGGAGCATCCATCTTCCACCTACAGACCTAGAATCTCTGGCATAACTTTCAGTGAAGCAGGGAATTTGAAGGGCTGTTCCACCCATTATAACAAAGTTCATCAGTTACTTCTCCCTGTGTACTGCAGAATGTCTGGCAGTCTCTTCTGTGAAGCAGGAACCTCATGGACCATATCACCTTTTTTTGTCAAAGTTCACCCTCCTATGGGTCCTGCATGTCCAGTCTATATAGCATACTGTCAAGCAGTCAAGGCAAGGGCACTTTTTTGCCCAGTGGCTAACTTTTGCTACAAAGAAAGCAAACTCCATAACGAGTTTCTTCTTCGATGCTCCCTATTTTCTTTGAAGTAATTGGTGCTGCCAGGAGCAGACATGTCTCATTGCCCAGAAAAGTCTCATTCTTGAAGCATTTTTATGCCATATTCTGTAGGTCTTTGAAGTGTTTGAAGATTATGTACCTAATTGAAATATAACTTTTTACACCTAAAAAACTTAACTAACATGACTAAGTTTGATTATCAGAGATGACCTTTAACCTTTAATCTGTATTTCTTAATCATATATTGCAATTTTAAATGAGTTGCATAAACATAATATTTTAAACAAGAATAGAAATATATATACAGTATAAAAAAATTAATATTAAATTTGTATCAATAAAACAAAATCCATACTAATGCAAAATAGGTAAGATTAATTTTTGTTTTTTGGATTAAAGTAGATTCAATAATCTAAATTTTTGGGTGCCAAATATAAGCAGAAGTTTTTCTGTGTCCTGCAGCCACTTAGTACCAAGTAAACATGCAGAGGCATACATTAATTACAAACTGGTCTATGGTTCAGGCTTATTGCTATCTAGCAATTAAAGCACTGTATATGGGCTCAAAGATAGAATTTCTTTTGAATCTCACTAGTGTGGCCGGTCATTTCTGCACATCCTCCCATCATGATCTCCATGTCCCCCACCTGCAGAATCCCTCCTCTCTCTCATCAGTTGGATTCCCAGAGCTCAGCCTGGTTCCTGGCCATGGATCTCTGCATCTGCCTCCATCAGTCACTAGACAAAGGCTCTATGATGACAGCTAGGTTATTCGGTAGACCGGTCACCAGAGTAGACCAGTCCAGGCACTCTCTGGACCACTGCCAGCAGACCGAGGTGGAGTCATCCTTGTGGATTCCTGAGAGCCTCCCCAGCACCCTGCCTCTTCTTATTCCCATGATGTCTTCATCTATCATGGTATCTCCCTCCCTACCCTCCCACTTTGTCCCTGTTCCAGCTCGACCCTCCCATTTCCCTATGTTCTCATTCCCCACTCCTCGCCCTCTGCCACCCCCCCACACCCAGTCTACTCATGTAGATCTCATCCACTTCTTCACAGCATTGTCCATGTGTCCCTCCTAGGGTCTTTCCTTGTTAGCTAGCCTCTCTGGAGCTGTGGGTTGCAGTCTGGCCATTCAACCGGTCACACTAGTGGAAGCCCATGAACTGTGGACTGGTGGCTCTGGAGCCCCCATGGGACTGGACTAGGCCCTCTGGATATGGAAGACGGTTGTTTGGCTCAAACTGTTTGGGGGGCACCCATGCATGGTGATCGGGATCTGTCCCTGGTGCATGGGCAGGCTTGTGAGAATCTGGTGCCTGTGGTGTGATGCCTTGCATAGTTGGTGCAGTGGGAAGTGGCTTGGACCTGCCTAGGTTCAGTGTGCCAGGCTCTGCTGATTCCCCATGGGAGACCTTGATTTGGGGGATAAGGTGGGGGCTTGGGAGAGAGGGCTGGGGGTGGGAGGAGGGAGGAAGGGGGATTTGTGGGTGGTATGTAGAGTAAGTAGAAAATTTCTTAAAGAAAAATTAAAAAAAGAATTTCTTTTGACTCTTATTTGATAATTTGAATATTTTTTCTTGGTTTTTCAAGACAGGCTTTCTCTTTGTAACCTTGATTATCCTGAAAGTCTCTTTGTCAAACAGGCTGTCCTCAAACTCACAGAGATCTTCTTGCCTCTTCCTCCCAAGTGCTGGGACTAAAGCCATTCATCACCATAGCACGGCATGGATTTGAACTTTTGAGCAATGATAGACCTGTTAAAACTATGGGAAATCTTGGAGAAGGACTCAATATGTTGTGTAATTAATACTTTCAAACAGAAATGTTCCATACTGGATGGAATAAGGTGACTTGTGAGAAATAACGAGCTATAACGGACTCAGAAACAAGCAGGCTTCTGTTGAGGTTTTATGTGGAAGTAATGAACAGTTGTTAAAAGAGAGGAGGCTCACCAGAGACACTTCCACCCATCTTGAGTAGGAGCTTCAATAGTGAAACTTAATGAACTGTTACCCATGATAGAGTGGGTTTTCAGTAATGGAGACTGCCTTTGAGTTATGTACACTCTTGGCAGCACCCTCCCCTTTGGTCTTATGGGTAACTTCATAAACTACTTTCATTATCAAGACTGGCATGAGTGGTGTTGTGTCTTTACTGTTGCTGGAACAGCATCTGCAGTGAACACATATTTGTTCACATCTCCTAAGAAAATCTCACAGAAGAAAATGCATCTTGCATTCTCAGATACAGAAAAGCCTTAGAGGCTAGGGGCTTAAAGTCGTGGTTCACACATGAAGTGTCTCTCATGAACTCAAATGCCTGGAACTTACTGGAGCACCATGGACTTTTGAAGACTAAATGAACACTGAGGGTTTTGTTATAGTCAGAGTTAATTCACAAAATGGTGGATATTTTGACACCCTGTTATGAGGTGATGAGAACATGAGAGTTGAGTGCCATTGGTGGTAATAGTCATTGAAGCTCTAATTTCTCAGACTTCTCTATATTTCCTACTTTGAGTTTTCTACAGTATAAGCTTAGCTATTTTATACTTCTATATCATATCTACCATGAAGGGATGAAACCTCTAAAATGCAGCCAAATTTTATCCTTATTCTTTTAAATAGTTCTTCCTAGGTATCTAACACAGCGTAGAAAAGTCAGACTAACACCACCATAAATTAAATATGCAACAAGACAATCTAAGAATGGATGAGTGATACTAAACAATGATCTTGGCTATTGACAAGAAAGGAGAATAAATTTGATGGATGAGCATCCACTTAAACAAAAGTATAACTTCAATTTGGAGAAACACTACATATTTTGTCAGATTAATTCAAATGATCTGAAAACAAAAATGACAATACTGATGCTGGAAATCAAAGAGTTAAAGCTAATTTAAGCTTTCATAAAATAAATTGTGCATCAAGTTCAATAATTAAGTGAGGAACAATTGAAATGTAAACACAGGTTATAAGTGCCCAGTAGATTTGCTATCCTTGTGCTAATTTGACCAGGCAAAGGTCAGTACAGTTTTCAGGCTTTATTTTTATTATTAATTTTAGGTTGATGGTCTTCAATTGGCTGAACTTTTTCATTCAATTTGAATTATATAAGTCTATAGGAATGTGAAAGCCATTCTGTACAATTTGGCTTTGAGTTCACAAACAGCCAGGATTTCTCATAGTCCAACTGAGTACAGTAGTTAAATCCAGTGATAGAGCACAGCCATGTACAAATAGAAGCCCTGGGGATCTGGCACAGGAGATGCTGTTCAGAGCCCCATACTTGCCTGCATTCTGTTTCTCCTTCTGCATGCACCATATGCTTCATCTTTAAATAAAAATCTTATGCTCAGTGAATCCTAATACACAACTTGAAAAGATATCATGTATTCATGTATTAACAGACTGGAAAGAGAAAATTCCTACTATAAAACCATTTTTCTTTAGAGATTTTTGACACCCACCAGTTTTTTAAATTTATAAGCAACATATTTTTCTTTTATTTTTGAGATTTTAACACAAATATAACACTTAATTTTTCTCCCTCTAAACCCTCCAATATCCCTCCACTTAGCTCTCAAATTCATGGCCTGTTTTATATCAATTGTTATTACAAACATATGTGTATAGGTATATGCATACATATTCTAAACAATAGTCTCAGAAACAACACAGAAGACATTTCTTTCTCAAAATGTAAAAAGAGCAAAACAGTAAGTATTCGATAAAATGTTAATATCTACCTGGTACTTCAATGTTATAGGTAGAACAGTTACCTGCTACATCTCTAGGGGCTGTACTTTAAGGTCATAGGTAGAGCAGATATCCACTACATCTATCATTTGTATACAGGAAGGTGTTTTATCAGCTATAAAATTTTTAGACACTTATGTATACTATCAAATCATCTGCAAATAGCTGTACTTTGACTTCTTCCTTTCCAATTTGTATTCCCCTTATTCTCCAGTTGTCTTATCACTCTAGTTAGAACTTTGATTACTATAAAGAATAGTCATGGAGAGAGTGGGCAGACTTGTCTTATTCCTAATTTTAATGGAATTGTTTTGAGTTTCTCTCTAATTTGATGTTGGCAATAGACTTGCTGTAAATTTCCTGTGTTATGTTTAGGTATGTCCCTTGTATGACTGATATCTCCAAGACTTTTAACATGAAAGGAGTGTTGGATTTTGTTAAAGGCTTTTTCAGTATCTAATGATATGATCATGTATTTTTTCTTTCAGTTTATTTATATGATGAATTGATAGATTTTTGTACACTGAAACATCCCTAAACAGAAGAGAATGTTGGAAATATTATTGAACTCATTGGCAGCCCACAGAAAGGAAAAATATTTCATCCATTCCACATCTGACACAGGACTAACATAAAAAAATATTTAAAGAAGTTAAGAAATTGGACACCAGCAAATTAATAATCCAATTAAAAATGGGGTATGGAACTATATGGAGATTTCTCTATAGAGGAATCTCAAATAGCCAAGAAACAAAGAAATACTCAACATCCCAATGTACAGCTACTTTGGAAATCAATATGGCAGATTCTAAGAAAATTGGGAATTTATCTACCTCAAGACTCACCTATGCAACTACTTGGTATATACTCAAAGGTCACTCCATCTTATCACAAGCACATTTGCTCAACTATTTCCATTGAAGCTTTATTCATAATAGCCCCAAACTGGAAATGACCTTAACAGAAGAATGAATTTTTAAAAAATGTGGTTCATTTACACAGTGGAGTATTACTTAGCTGTTAAAAACAATGACATCATGAAATTTGCAGACAAATGGATGGAACCAGAAAAAAAATCACCCCAAATGAAGTAACTCAGACCCAGAAAGAAAAACATGGTTTGTGCTCACTCATAAGTAAATTTTAGCTATAATGTAAAAGATAATCGTGCTATGAGATAATCATGCTATAGGTTCATAGACCCAACGAGACTAAGTAACAAGACGGGCTCATGTAGGGAACACAAGAATCTCCCCAGAAAGGAGAAATAGAATAGATTTCATGGATGGTCTGGGGGCAGGTGGGGCTGCAAATAGGAGGTATCAGGTGTGAGGAAAGGGAGGGAGACATACTTGGAGAAATGATTGGAATTGTGGAGTATTTTGGGGACAAAGTGGACACCTGGTGCAATGGAAATTCCATGCAATCTAAGTGAGCAAACCTAGGAAAGACTCCTAGTAATGGGGGATGCTGAGGTTGAACGGGTCACCTTGTGTAACTAGTCACAACCTCAAGGGAGGAACTAAGACACCAACCCAGCCACAAAATCTTCCACGTACCGTTTGTTCTGCCTGAAGTGTTCCAGGACTGGAGCCCAGCAGAATCTTCATCAAGAGACCAGAGAGACTGGCCAATCAGTGTTTCATTTATCAACCAATCAGAGCAACACATACTCACAGCATACAAAATGATATCACCCATCAGAAGGAGGGTGGACTATATAGGAGACTGCTGAAGGAGAAAAAGAAAAGGGAAAATATGCCACAATTTATGTACAGGTAGGGAACAAATTTCATTTAACAAACCAATGAAACAGGTAAAAATTTAACATCTATAGCATTAAAGGAATCAAGAGAACATCTGAATATATAGATTGTAGATAGAGGGTTTTTTTGTTTTGTTTTGTTTTAAGACAGGGTTTCTCTGTGTAGTTTTGGTCCCTGTCCTGGATCTCGCTCTGTAGACCAGACTGGCCTTGAACTCACAGAGATCTGCCTGCCGGACTCTGCCTCCTGAGTGTTGGGGTTAAAGGTGTGCACCACTGTGGCCTGGCTGTAGATACAGGTTTTTAAGACTAAGTAGACTAAGTAAGTTGTTTTATACATATGTATATATGTATGTGTATATAGTTTATATATGTGTTTATATATGTATATATGTATACACACTCACACACACACACACATATATATATATATATATATGGGGAAATTGTGAAAAGATGTTTTGATAGGAAATAAAATAACTTTTTTTTTTTAAAGACCATGTTATTTTGTTGTTGTTGTTGTTGTACTCCCTTCATGGACGTACAACTCATATATGATAACATTCTCAGGTGTAAAGTCTAAAGATAGTTTTGTTATGTTTTCTGACTTTCCCAATCATTTCCTCAATAAATTTTAGAATATTTTTGTCACCCTTAAAAGAAATTCTTTCCCTTGTCAGTAATTCTCTCTCACTAGTTGCTCAATTCACAGATATAGGACACAACTAATTCAATGGCTACAGATATGCATATACTGGCCATTTTAAACAAATAAAAGGAAACAGTTTGTGGCCTCTGTGACCACTTCTTTTAGCATAGTGACTTAAGCATTCATCTTTGCAGTGACATGTACAGCTCTTCCAGTTTGTATGATTTTAGAATAATTATGTACTGTATGGAAACATCATCTATTTCTTACTCAAAGTTCATTAGAAATTTTGGCAATTTCTACATTTGGGCTGTGAGGGATGTGATCCCTATGGATGTTGTTATTAGAAAGGATGGTTTTCCTTTCTAATTCTAACTCTAATTCTCTGTCCTAAAGTTTGTTAACATATTTTTCTCTTTTCTCTATTCAACATATCCCTTTCTTCTCATGTTATTCATTATTCTTTACTAATGAAGAGAAATAAGCTTGTTTGAGCTTAACTAATAAGCTTTTTAGACAATATTTTAATCTGCAAATTGACAGAGAGGATATGAATATATATAACATATATATTATGTATATTGTATACATCGGTGTGTGTTACAGTAATAAGTGGACATTTTAAATGTTCGCTTTTTTGTTCTCAAAGTGTCGTCTGGAATAACTCCATCACAGAACCATTTTAGCACTTCAAAATAAGTACCATAGTGATTTAAGCCAACAAAATTATATGAAAAAAGGTTTTTTCACCTTGAAATTTAGAGTCATTATTTTATCATCAAAATAAACAACAGATCAAAATGCAGTAAAAACAGCATCCCCAGGTTAAGCTCTGTGCTTCATTTAATTGTGCTCTGGAGTATTTCCCAAATATTGTTAGAAAGTGCAACATTTTCCTAATTATGTTGGCTGTATTTTCTCCTGGTTAAGATGTAAAACATTGCTGTTTAAAGCTGATTAGTTGTATTTCTGTTATTTTATACAAAGCTGTCTCTTGTTCCTTCTTTGCTAGTAATGTTTTCTGTCTTTCTTATATGTCAGATACCATATAAGTACTTATATGTATTTTTCCCTGTTTGATTATTTTTTCTTGAGGCATTGTGTAGCTCAGATCTCAGACTAGTTGGCACAATTGATTTGAACCACAATACTATCAGGCTTTTAAAATGATTCCCTCAAAGTAAAATACGTAAAATATTAGATTTATACTTTATGGTAATCATTATTGTAATTAATGTGCGGGTTGGCTTTCAGTGCTGAGAAGAAGCTCAGTGTGGAAAATAATTTGCTCCAAAAGCATGAGCACTTGAGTATGGATCCCCAAGCCATACATGACTATGTAAGCCTGCAACACCAGTTTTAGGGATTGTGATATGGGTAGGCTGAAACGGGCAGATCCAGGGCTCCTGTTGGTCAGGTATCAGGGTCCAATTTCAGTGATAAAGCCTTATTCTTAAGAGATTAGGGGAGAGAGTGGATGAGAAGGATGATTGACATCTTCCTCTGAACTCTATGAATATGTGAACCTTCCTGCTGCCCACACGCATGCACATGCAATTGCACACAAATATTAGACATATAATCAAAAATAAATAGTTTTCCAATTTAGTTGTTACCTTTTTTTTTTTGGTTTTTCGAGACAGGGTTTCTCTGTGTAGCTTTGCGCCTTTCCTGGAGCTCACTTGGTAGCCCAGGCTGGCCTCGAACTCACAGAGATCCACCTGGCTCTGCCTCTCGAGTGCTGGGATTAAAGGCATGCACCACCAATGCCCGGCTTAGTTGTTACTTTTATACACTAAAAAACTAGAAAGATGACTGTAGAATTGAAGCTTCAAATATAGTTCTGTGGTTAGACTCTTAACACAGAACCAGATCTAAATGAGAAGTAGTCATAGTTGAAAGTCAACGGAAAAATGTACTCATATTCTTAAGGCAATCTGAATTCAAACATTATAAATAAATGCATGCTACATTTTGCATTATGTACTGAAGTAGGTAATGTCATCTGTACTGTAATAGCTCTTTCAGAGCTATGGCAAGAGCATTTATCTTTAATCACTTACAATAGGTCCTCAGAAGTTCTGCCCTTTTCACTTTGTTAGGCTAAATTTAAGCTGCCAAAAGATGAGATGATTATAACTACTTTGGAGGAATTCTCACAGTAAATATATAATGGAAAATAGTCAACGATTACTTAAATTCTTTTTTAAAAATGATTTTACTTTATTTTTGGTTTTGTGGTTTGTTTTAATATTTGATAGTTTTAACATGTAAATATTTTCATTGGAAATACATTTGTATCTCATACAATACATCCCAAACCCAGTTTGCCATCCCTCCACTCCTTGTAGCTTTCTCCCTCCCTCTCCTCTACTCCAGATCCACTCCCCTTATAGCTCCACATCAGGAAAGAGCAGGCTTCCAAACAGCTGTACAGGACAAAAAAAATGTGTATATTGAGACTCGACAAGGCCATGCAAAAGGAGGAATGGAGACCCAAAAGCACTTGTACTGTAGGAGCCCCACAAAAACATCAAGCTTACAGCCATATTAAGTACACAGATAACCTGGTTCAGACCCCTACAGGCCCTGTGCTTGTCCTTTCAGTCTATGTGAGCCCTGCTTATTTAATTAGGTGTGCCATGATCTCCTGGTGTCCTCCATCCCCTCTGACTCCTACAATCTTTCCTCCCTCTCTTCCACATGGTTCCTAAACCACCGAGGACCCAATGGAAACCTCCAATTTAGACTCTCTCTGCATGTCTGGCTGTGGGTCTCTGCAACTGCTCCCATCTACTGCTGGAGGAAGTCTCTCTGACGGCAACTAGACAAGGCATTGGTCTATGAATACAGCAGAATATCACTGGAAATTATTTCACTCATTTTTTCCCCAGTCCTCTTTGATTCTATCAAACACACACAACGCACTGACACCATTCCTCTACTGCCAGCTGAACTTGAATCTAGAAGAGAATATTGGTAAACAGTTTGCTTGGAACAGTGGGGACATGAGTTCAGAGCCCAGCCCTCATATAAAATGTCAGGAACAGTTACACACAGGGTATCTCCAGTTCTGGGAGGTGGGGGGGGGGGAGAAGAACCGCTGGGGCCTGCTGGACATAAGCTTATCTCCTATTTCTTTGACTCAGAGGAATTTGGCAGAGAGTGATACTTCAACATCAGTGCTCTCCGCTGGCCTTGCACTGTGAGTCATATAGGTACATGCTGACACCACACTCACACATATTTATATGCATGAATATGCAAAAATAAATGGTAACAAATATTAAGGGTGAGCTTGGGAAGATGTGCAGGAACAGAAATGAAACCACTTTGTAATCATTAAATTTGGAGTGATGTTAACTCTTATCATTTTTGACTCTAGGTGTGCTTCCAGTTTCCAGTAATATTCAAAGTCCTTTCAGTTATTGAGAAGAAAATCTATAGCTAACACGATGTGGAAAATTCTTGACCACTGTAGTTTCTCAGAATTGTGCGGTATGAAGTCTCAAAGGATTTACCAAATTGAAATGACAGGAGGAAGCGACAAGAACAAGAAGCTGTCAAATTTCCACATGGGAGAAAGAATCAATGTTGGGGCACATTACTAAGTTGTTCACCATGGAAAAAGACAAAACAAGACTCCAGCCAGTTCTTATTTTCTGGAAAGAAGAAAATATTTCATTCTTTTTTCTCTGACCATTTGTTTCTCTATAAACAATGGGAATAAAGAAGGACTTTTAACTTATCTCTTCCCCCAAAGTTAAATAGTCTTGCCTTAGTCAGTCCATGTGTCTTCCCTAACAATGATTCTTGGTCTCATATATACAATACCAATATCAACCTGTACAATAACTTTTATAACAGAGTAAACACTACTACTGCATCATTTTCAAAGAAAAGGCATCTAAAAATAAGAGTTGCCTGGAAGACAAGACTAGACAGTTCAGTTCTCTCTCTCTCTCTTTTTTTTTTTTTTTTTTTTAGTTTACTTCTCATCTGAAGCCACTCACCATCTTTTAACAGAGGGGGCACAGTGGTGATGGTTCTTTAGCTTTTGCTTCAGAACTAGTCTTATAATTTTAAAGACAGAGAATGCCGGGCTGGGGGAGTTAGCTCAGTAGCTACAAGGCTATTAGCTGCTTGTGCACTGTGTGTGTGCCCTGTGTGTGGAAACCAGAAGGAAGCAAAAATTACAGGAACTTGAGATACACACAACTGTGAGCTGTGTGAGGTGAATTCTGAAAACTGAAGCAGAGTCCTCTACATGAGAAACAATTCCTCTTGATAGCTGAGACGTATTACCTACCCCTCCCTAATGCTGTTATAATTTATCATAGAAACTTCTGATCTCATAGATAAATTTGTTCCAGAGTATCTGTTTTTGTAGCAATTTGTATGTAGGTTTTTTCATACTTTTTATATAGTTAACTATTAATAAATAGAACTGATACTAATATTCTAAGTTGCTTTCTACGCTGATTCTTCACTGAATCTGTCCCAACACTCTTATAGTAGTCAAGAGAGAACCTAAGATTTTTTTATTCATAATCAATAATCAAACATGGACAATTTAAATGATTGCTTTCTAATAAATATGGATTTTTTCTCCCTTGTTTTTTATACACACAGCACTAAAAACAGCCCTGTATTGACCAGAAATAGTGGAAGCTGGTGTCCTAGTTTACCCAGATATTAGGGGAAAAGCTATCATTATTTCATTCAGTATGTCATTGACTAATTACTAAATATGAACCTCATTTGTTGGTGCACATTTTTACTATATGTAATTTGTCAAAAAATTAAATCAAACAAGATACTTTGTTTTGACAAATGATTTTTCTCTATCTATCAAAGCAATCATATAGGCATTGCCACTTATGTTAAAATGAAATAGATTTATTAATTTATACATGTTGAAACCATCCTCCAATCATTTGATGAATTTTAACTGATTATGGTGGTGAAAGAATTCTCCTCTCTCTCTCTCTCTCTCTCTCTCTCTCTCTCTCTCTGTCTCTTTCTCTCTGTCTCCAGTGCTGATGATCAAATTTAAGACTTAATACATTTTAGATCTTAAATCTTATATATATTTTTTTGATACTATCATCTTGGATTCATAGAATGAGTTTAGAATTCTTCCCTTTTCAGTATTTAGCAATTTTAACACTTGTAAGAATTTGTCAGTATAGGAAAGACATCAAATAGTTCTGGGATTTTCTTTGAAGGCAGATTCATCATCAGTGTTTAATTTTCTTAGTAGTTATTGGATTTTTTGATTTTCTTTTTCTTATCAATTTAAACTTAGTATATATTACCATACCTGAAGACTGGAGTTGTGTTTTTCAGTTGTTGTTTGTTTATTTTATTTTTCCCAGTGTCTATAAGATTTTTTAAAGTTTAACTCCATAGTTCATTTACATAACAGAACGAAGCAATATGTGGGCACAAGTTGGTTAGCATAGCCCAATACCAAGGAAATTTCTTATACACTGTGGTTAATAGAGTAGATGTTTATATAAACCTAAATCATTTTTGATAAAAAAAAAATGGGTGCAAATAATTTCTCCTGTATTATTTCTGCCTTTTTGTTCAGTTGCATATCCATACTTGGATTCTCTGTAGCCAAATTGGTGATGTCTGTCTCCCCTCTACAAACATCCTTAAAATTCTAGCTTCAAAGATTTTCATGCTTACTACACACATTAAAGCACTGATAGTTAACTGATCTAACTACTGTAAATTATGGTAATAATAAATTAAAAATGAATATCAGACACTGAATCTAAACATAAACCAAAGTTTTATCATAAGCACAAAGTGAGAGTCATGGGCTACTTGGTGCAACAATTCACCTTTAACAACATTTTCTTCTATTTGGAGAAATGCTCTTTGGATATATGCTAATTCATGCTGCATTTAGTGGAAGACAACCATTTCCTTTTATAAGGGCAATGGAATGTTAGATTGAGAGAAAATTAGTTTCTCTTTGTCTTTAAGCAATTAAAAACATTATTAGATAATACCACCATGATCGATAACAAGAAAAATGCAGCCCTGGCATGAACCAAAAAAAAAAAAACAAAAAAAAAACAAAAAAAATGATATAGTTAAAGGCAATGCTCTTTTCAGCAAAATTTGCTCATTAGAGTGCACAACTAGTTGAACAATGGAGATGGGTATAATTAATGTGTTACCCTTACATTTTGATCCAGTATAGCTTCATGTTTTCAAGACACAAATTCATATTAAACTGGCTCTAGGCTATTTCTATGTCAGTGACCCCAAACTGTATTAAACAAATCCACTTTTGTTGAGGTCAAATAGTCATGATATGACTAAGAAAAATCAATTTTGAGAGTTAAACTTTTGACATGAAAAAAATAAAATGACTATTTAAAATGGCTTTTATTAAACGAAGCATTTTAGGGGAAGTACATGAAATAGTATCTCAGTTTACACAGCATAATTAATAACACAACGCAATATTTTAAGTAAAATAAAATGATTAACATAAAGCTAAGCAAATATATTTGTTTGCCATGTAAATACAATTACATAGTGAATAATCTTTAACAGGGGCAGTATAGGCATTCTCTCTGGAAATAGATGATTAAGTTCAAAGCATTCTAAGATGCTCTAACAAAATTATTTTCCACAGACCAAGAGATTCTTAGAAACAAGCAGGGCTGGGGAGTGGGGAGAGAATACACTGATCTCCCTGGTGAGGGGAAATAGAATAGATTTTTCTGGTTTACTGTGGACAGGCGGGGGGATAAGAATAGGAAGAATCAGGCAGGGGGGATGGAAGGAAGGAGAGTGTATGGAGACATGACTATAATAGGG
This sequence comes from Peromyscus nudipes, assembly GCA_902168325.1. NCBI lineage: Eukaryota > Metazoa > Chordata > Mammalia > Rodentia > Cricetidae > Peromyscus > Peromyscus nudipes. The sequence continues at coordinate 44,525 of CABHPH010155820.1, forward strand.
GGCACTGAGGAGGTGATGTAGAAACCTAATGAAGTGGAAACTTCCAGGAATTGATGAGGGTGACCCTAGCAAGTACTATCAGTCATGAAGGATATAGAGCCTGAATTGGCCATGCTCTGTAACCAGACATGGCTTCCAATGGTGGACTCGGACATGAACCCAACCTCAGATCTTCTGTGCACAACCTGTCCTGATTGCAAGTAGTGCTGGGACAATGGTCACTCAGAGCTTGTAGGAGTGGCCCACCAATATCTGGTCTAACTTGAGGGGAGCCCAAACTTGACAATGCCTGGGAGGCCAGGAACTGAAAGCTGGATGGCCCAGAGACCTAGAGTAGAACCAAACAGAACTGACAATAACCCTCCCCCCCAAAAAAAAAACCAATGAAATGACTCCTGTGGGTATTCTTCTATACTCACAGTATGTGTCTAGCCCAGTTGTCATCAGAGAGGCCTCCTTGAGCATCTGATGTGCGCAGATGCAGAGACCCACAGCCAAATAAATACAAGGCAAAGCTCAGGGAACTCTGTGAAAGAGGAGGAGGAAAGATTGTAGGAGCCAGAATGGCCTGCAAAATCAACCTAGGAGACTTCATACCAGCTCACAGAGACTCAAGTGGCAATGACAGAGCCAGCAAGGGCCTGTGCTAGGTCCTCTACATATAATCTGTAGTTGATTAGCTAGGGGATGTTATGGGGCTCCTCAGAGTGGAAGTGGGGATCTTGCTGACTCTGGCCTGCTCTTGGGACTCTTTTTCTTCTACTAGTTTGCCTTTACAGCCTTGATATGAGGGTTTAAGTTTAGTCTTAGTGAATATTGCTATATTGTGTTTGGTTGATATAACAGGGAGTCCTGCTCTTTTCTGAAGGGAAATGGAGGAGCAGTCGATGTCGAAAAGATGGGATGTAGGAACCTGAGAGAAGTGGAAGGAGGGGAGGCTGTTATTGGGATTTATTGTATGAGAAAAGAATAAATAAAAGGAAAAGAAAAGTGCATATTATGATTTCCAGTTGTCATGAACATAATAGCAGTCTCATGCTAATTATTTACCAGCAATATTTCAAATCTAGAATTTATGCTAGGAAAAGAATTAGGCTTTGCCATTATATCTGCTTTTACCTGATATGATTTCAAATATATCATTTCTTAACTTGCATTTTTCAGGGTAAATTTTTTCTTCTATAAATATGAGCCAATGTGTGTTGAAGATCATACCATCCAATGATCTGTTTAGAAGCACATCAGGTTTATATGTGTTCTTAACGTCCATGATAAGGAGAAATAGGTTTTAAAAAAAATATTGGGGGGATTGTAATAATAAAACATTAATAAAACTGTATGTGTCCATATGATTCCAGTGTTTACAGACATAAATCTTTTGTAAAGATGTAGGGAAGTAAGAATCAAGAAGCCAGGAAGATATGAAAAGTTCCAAGAAAAGCCAAGCTCTTTACTAAGTCACAAATACTGATTTGTCCTTATAAATTGAAAGAAGAAATACCCAATTAAACTACACTGGGAGGGGGCATTGCATAATTCCAATGACTTCTTTCACTCATTTTTACATATGACAAACCAGCTTTTCTAATGTGAACACGTGTGTGTGCACACACATATAATACAAACTGTTGAGTCCATTTTTGTTGTCTGTGAATCAAATCAATGACCAGCATGGCAAGATATCCATATTAACCAACAGCTGTCTAGTATGATTTAAAAACCACTCAACAGAAAGAAATCATGCCTAGTACTGGAAACCTAATAGGTTCCCCCAACTGGTCAGGTCATTGATGTTAGAAAGAATCAAACACCACCCCTTTGCTAAAATAGCACAATTCCTCACTGTATTCTAAATCTTATCCTTATACCCACAGATATGTGTACCTACCTCCCCTACTGAAAGAACCCTCTTCTTATCGTCTAAATGAAAATGAAAATTAATGAAATGAGTTAATTCTTCCTTATAAAACAAATTATATTTAACTTGTCTGATCAAGTTATAAACTTAAATGTGACAAGATAAAAATAACCAGTCAGTTATCTTTAAGTTAGATTGTGAAATTTTTCATGCCGAACCAAGCACTGAACTTTTAAATATCTGGAGATTTGAGAATCAAACCAAGATTTTCCTGTTGTATTTCATCCAGATATTTTTGGTGAACTTCTAGCTCTAGATTTCTGAAATATTACAAAATGTCTAAAATATCAACATTTTAATCTTTAACAAGTTCACATCACATCACACCATGCTCATATATTTTTTAAAGATACTAAAATGGTTCGCAAACAGGTATTTTATACAACAATTTAATAACAACAAAATAAGAAAATTTAAGCACTTTTACTACTATGAAGACCTAGTATTCTTGAATAATCATAGATGTGATCCTGAAAACTTGTAATAGTCAAGCTCTCTTGTTTTAGAATATTATTTCAAGGTGTGTTACCTTTGTTTATGATCTGGAACGTTTGTTTAATAATGCAAAGATGTGTTTGATTAAATAAAATTCACCTGCGGTCAGAAGGCTGAGTCAGCAACTAGCTGACAGGAAGTGGTAGGGAGGAGCCAGGTGAGAAAGGGTTTATAAGGAGGGGCGAGGAGAAGCGCAAGGGCTTTTAGAGGATGCCAGCAAGGAGAGAAGTTGAGCTACTTGCTATTCAGCCTCTGAAGAGCAGAATTCCACTTTAACCTTTGAATATTGAGTTCTTTAGAGGGAGAGAGGTTTAGTTAAGTTTCCTTCACAGTTTTATGAGAATTGGAGGCAGAGGGAACAGATTTTCCTTTGGCTAAGACCATTGCGGTCTAACTGCTGCTGGTAGTGAAGGAGTTACAGTTGCTTATTCAGACAGCTGTGGCTTAAAAGGCAGCAAGCACTAAAAAAAAATAGACAACACTCTTTCATTCACAAATAAATCTTTTGCACATCTTTTATAAATCACATAATTTTTCTCAGGCACTTATTAACTCACAAAAAGATTTATTCTTTTTTTTTGGTTTTTCGAGACAGGGTTTCTCTGTGTAGCTTTGCACCTTTCCTGGAGCTCACTTGGTAGCCCAAGCTGGCCTTGAACTCACAGAGATCCGCCTGCCTCTGTCTCCTGAGTGCTGGGATTAAAGGCATGTGCCACCAACGCCCGGCCCACAAAAAGAATTTTTACTTAACATATTTTCTATTTTCATATCTATTCATGTTTTGTCTTATTTGTCATTACTTTCCCATGCTACTTCAGAACAAATTTATTTTCAGTAAGTACTCAATAAAATAATATCTATTTTTGTACATTTTTCTTTATTCTTTGACAATTCCAAATGTGTTGATATGGCATGCTCATCACATTTACCCTCCTATTCAGTTTTCATCTCCATTTCCTGCTACCTAATCCATTTTTCTCAGCAGGTCTCCCTCCCACTTCCCTACTTTCTTTTTTCTCTTGTTTTATGACCAATTGGGTTTAACCAGAGGTTTCCACTAAGACATAGGTGTGGAGTTCTATAGTTGAGAATGGGGAACTCACTAGTGGCAATCCAACTGAAGATAATAGCTCTGGTACCCCCAAAGCCATCATGATGATGATGACATGCTCCCCCAAATCAACTTGGAACATTAATCCCAAGATTCAAATGCAACGGTGTTTAAAAATGGCCATTGGTGGTAATTAGAGTTGTTGTAGTGCATGAAGTAAGAAGGCATGATGACAGTAGAGACAGCATGAGATAAAGAAGATAAAATAGCATATTACCTGTCTGTATGCATAAATACTGGGGTTCTTTTCCATACGTTGAACAAACAGTTGTTTTCCTTCTTCCTTATTCATATTAAGCCATATATTTCATATTTTATTGGACAAAGGTTAATAACAAACTTTCAGCTTCTCCTTGAGATAAATATAGTTAAACTATTACAATGACAAGATAAACCTTACTTAGGAAAAGATTAAGAAATTTTGATTTAAATCTACATAACATAAATAGTTTTTTTTAAAGATGATGAATTTTAAATTAAAAAGTGATAAAGATGTTATCTCTATTCCTTGTCTTCTTAATTTACATATGCATCCTGAGACTTTAAAAGACAGTGCCCCACATGTAGTGAAGAGATGGTACTGAAAAACAAGTCAAAAGCCATTGATAATTTTCTCATCACAGTCAAATTCTCATGGCCATCCCACTCTAACTTACATACTGTAAAAGTTTCTATTTTTATATTTTCCTGAAATCAAATTGTTTAGCCTATTGGAATACAAAACAAAATGCAGACACATTTTCTTATTGTTTCCATGGTTATAACCATTTGTGATGTATTATAAAATTTGGAGCAAACCTTACCTTGGTTGCCAGGGAGTACTGGGAAAATTGGAATCCCTTGCAGGGCTGTTAGTCTTTGTAAAAGCTAACTTAAAAACAGACTCCGGTGTATGTCCAACTGCAATTGTTTTAGAGTTTAATAAACAGAACAAATAGAAGGCAAGATGTAAGTCTCAGCAGTTACTAGAAGGAAGCAGGTGGAGAGGAAAATGAGAAAAAAGCCATGCCGCTTTGATTAGTAATGGGTGTAGTGCATCAGCCACATGGAACTAAGATGGTAGCTTTAGAGAAAGGATGAAAATGACCAAATAATTAAAGACAATGTTACAGAGTTTTGGTTCAGAACTAAGAGAGATGGATCGGACGAACAGAGCCTCAGGGAAGCATCATAGCAATGCAGAGGGCTGGGGATTCTGAATAGGAAATGAGAATTATCTCATAAGGTAATAATTTTTCCTCTAATTTCTTTAGCACACCTTCTGGTGAATCAGCTTTCCTGAGGCATGGTTTCTTGGTTAGGTGATTGGCAGGGCTCCTTCTTAGACTTCCTGGGCAGTGCAAAGGGCAGAGGGAGAGCACACTCTTGATCCTGCGAAAAGAACTTTCCCTATTCAGATCTCAACAGATCCCTGATCAAGACTACTGTAACATCTCCACCTCTGGAGATGTAACCCTAATATCATTTAGAAGATGAGCTAACATTGCTGTGAAGATATCAAACATTTGCAACACAAGAATCCAGGGATCTATTTGTATATCTACATATCTACACCAGAAAAGATGAGTGTTCTCACTGGAGTTTCAGTCACACCCTTACATGTAGTCCTCTAGGCTCTCACCTAGGAGGAAATAAGAAATTATGCAGTGATGGACCCTGTGTTTTGCAGTATGTCCTGCCAAGCAAAATGTGCTCAGAGATGTAATAATAGCAAGAATAAATATGGATTCATCAAGTGTTCTCTTGATTGAATTTGAGGCCTGCTCCACAGGAGTGATTTCTGACCTAGTACTATAAACATGGCCAAAGTCACAGCAAGGAAGTGTGGATCCTTTTGGAGAAACTACTAATGGTTCTGTTTTCCCTATTGTTCTTATTTCTTTGTTCCTTTGTTAAAGAGACATTCTTTTCACCTGTCTTCTAAATAAAAATTCATGCTGCTTCCAACCTTACTCAGGGAAGCTTCTTAATGCAAAGGATAACCAAGAGCATCATAACTGTCCAAAGTGCTGAGAATAAGCAACTAAGAGTTCTCATCCATATATGTACTATCTAAATCAACCCAATGCTCATGTTAAGGGTCATAGAATGTGATTGCTGTTCTTAGTTGTCAACTGCACTATATGTGGAATGAATTATAATCCAGAGAGGGCACACTTGGGATCAGATCTTGAGGAAGGAAGACATGCCTTTGATTCAGATGTTGAGGCTGGAAGACACAAGTTTTAGATTTGGATCTTGTTTTGATGTGTGTGTGTGTGTGTGTGACTATTTTTTTGAATACTCTGCAAGTTTTTTACTACTTACACATTTCCCTTATACACAATCTCCTTGTTTGCTACATGCAAAACCATTTGAAGTACGTCTTGGAAGATGACATGTTTATATTTTTAAGCTCTTTAGTGAATTTTCTATGATCTGCATAGTTAAGTCTCTCTGCCCAAGGATGCTCCAAACACAACATTCTGTTCCAAAGCTTCTGATAGGTTGTTCATTCCTTCAAATGTAGCAAACAGCTTCACCTACAATTTCATGAAAGGAAGGCAAAGTAACTAGTGTTGTTTTTTTTTCCAACTGTAAAATGTCTTTTCTTATTCATCCTTGCATAACTTAAAACCATATGCAGAAAGATATGCTTTTGGAATACTATAATAAGAACATGTTTATTTCAATATAGTATTCTGTCCCTCATGAATACAGTAAGAGTTATAAGAATTTAATAAATTTGAGATTATATATGGTTCAATATATATAATAGTTTGAAATTTTATTTTGTTACATATGATAATATGCTTCTAAAAATCTTATTGCAATCATTTTTCAAATTGAACAATCCTGATTCTATTTTGTGGAAATATAAAACTTAATTATGGCAAATTAATAATAGTAAATTACTTTAAAATAGCCCCTATAGGTGCACTTATTTAAAGGAGTAGCACTAGTTGAAAGAATTAGGAAGTGTTGCCTTGTTTGAGAGTATGCGTCACTATGGGTGGACTTTGAGGTTTCAAAAGCCCAAGCCAGGCCAAGTATCTCTCTCTTCCTTCTGCCTGTGGATCCTAATGTAGAACTCTCAGCAACTTTTCCATCATGATGTCTGCCTGAACACGACCATGCTCCTTGCCATGATGAGAATGGATTAAAGCTCTGAAACTGTAAACAAACCCCAGTTAAATGCTTTTTTTGATAAGAGTCGCCATGGTCATATTATCTCTTCACAGCAATAGAACACTGACTAAGATAGGATGTCATGGAATTTCCCCAAACCTCCCAGGCTATTTCCAAGACCATAGGATGATTGCCACAAACTGACAACAAAGTCCCATTGCTGAAGACAACATCTAGACAACTCTCTGAATGCTGAGAAGTGGAGCTGATGCCTACATAGAGACTTTACCCCTATATTCTAGCATTTTTTGGCACAGGATGTTCCTCTAAAGCTACCAAAAGAGAAATATAAACACTAGCTTGTCACAAACAAGATCTCTAATGGTACCCTGTTTGAAATGCATGCCAGTGCAATGGTGGCACAAAGCTTGTGGGAGCAACCAACCAACATCAAATTTGACTTAAGGCCCACTCCATGTGTTGGAAACCATACCTGCCACTGTTTGAGTGGGTAAGAATTATAGAACCCAGAACTAGTTAGCCCAGGGACCTAGGGCAAAGCCAAATACTACTCTTCGAAAAATTAAAAGAAAGAAAAGATTTTTTGTAGGTATTTTTATTCATTTTATTCATGAATAGAGAAAGTTAATTAAAAAAAAACTAACACCATTGTGGGGCTATTTTATTAAAATTTTACCAAACTCACATTTTTATTTTCTGCTTTGGTGTCTTTATCTTTACAGTCTGTATTTATCACTAATTATGCATGAAGTGTATTCCATTTATAGGAATCCTTGGGGGTGTTTCTGAAGGTTAGTTTGGGAATATTCTGAATTTGTCACCAAGTAAGGAATAGAGCCATTTTAATACACAATTTCTCTGGAGACTCTGGAACACGCAATGGGAAACTGGTAGTTAAGAGGTCATTGCCATCTCTTCCTTTCATTGCAAATGCAGGTAATGGCCACTGTTTGAAAGAAAAGATTTTTTTAAAAGAAAGAAACAACAAAAAGAACAAAGGTCAGCAAAACCTAGCAATAAAATAAAATCACTCCTAATAACATAAATGACTCCTAATAACATTCAGCTACACTTATAGGTCAACATCTTGCATAGTCATTATCATCAGAGAAGCTTCATCCTGACTCAAATGGGAATAAAAACAGAGACCCTCTGACAGACATTATGCAAAGAGAAAGACCTTAAAACACATAACCCTAAATGCATTGTCTCTATCAAGTCCCCCCTGCCTCAAGGCTATAGAAATTCTCCAGAACAGAAGGTAGAAAAAGTGTAAGAGTCAAAGAGAGTGGAAGAAACCAAGAAAACACAGTCCTTTAAATCAATGTGATTGATGTCCACATGAACTTACAGAGACCAAGGCACCATGTACATGACCTGTACCAGCTCTGCACCAGGTCCTTTGAGTGTATAATATATCTTCCAGTTTAGGGATTTTATAGGATTCCTGAGTGTGAAACATAGAAAGCTATTTTGTGTTTCTTATGCCTTCTCTTGGGTTTTTCTCCTTCCTTTTGTTTGTTTTGTTGTGGTCCAATTCCAATGTGTTCTTTTTATTTTATTTTAAGATATTTTGTTTCATTTTACTATTTAAGAAGTATGTTAATGATTTGTTTTTAAAACATTGATGATATCCTATTTTAATTAAAATCTTAAAGGTACTTATTTCAATGTTATGTCATGACATATAAAATTGAAAATTTGTTTTAGGTCCCACATACTACATTTGCTCCTTTAAGAAAACCTTACAGGGGAAAGAAAGATTGCTCAATGGTTAAGAGCACTGGCTGCTCTTTCAGAGCTGCTGGGTTCAAATGCCATCACTCATATGTCATCTCACAACTGTCTGTAACTACAGTTCCAGGGAATCCTATAACCCCTTCTTTCCTCTCTGAGAAAGGTGCGTAGACATATATGTAGACAAAAGATACACAGAAAATAAAAATAAATATATTTTTAAAGATTTGATATTTCTTAAATAAAATATTATATATAGTACATGTTTAATAAAAATAGCGCTATACCCTTAAATAATATGAATGAATGTTTCTTCACTTAAAGAGGTTTTAATTTGATAGAAAAATAAGTGTGCATTGTTTCTCTTTGAAGTTAGTTTTACTCTATCTAAAATTTGTATGATGATATATATCTTTGTGTGTGTCTGGTAGTTTAGATTTTGTCTCACTCTGTTGCCCAACTTGGTCCTGTATATACAAGCTTTTTTTTATCTCAAACTTCCAAGGAGAAAGGAATACATACACAGATTATTATTTTAAGAAAAATATGTATTATTAGTTCTAAAATTTTCCTTTGATTTTTTTCATACTCCAAGTATTAGTATTTTTATGTTGTTTTGGTCATTAATTGTCAGCTTGACAAAAAAAATGTAGAAAAATCTAGGAGACAATCCATTGAGAATGAGAATGTGTGTTGAGAAGTATCTTGACTGTTTGAATAAGGTATTAAGCGCTGACCTCTGTGGCTGGCACCATTCTCTATGCAGGGAATTCTGAACTATATGATTGGAGAAAATTAGTAGGGGATTGGCACAGAAACATCCATCCATTGAATTATTTGTTTACTACTGAAAAAATGTTACTAGCTGCCTCATGGTCTTGCTATTGTGATTTTTCCATATTGATGTATTTCAACTTGGAAATGTAAATTAAAATAAATGCTTTCTTTTCTTTGTTGCTTTTTCAGAATATTTTACCACAGAGACAGAAGAAGGAAATAAGACACATATTTTTTTTTTCATTAAATTTTGTTGTGGGGTTATACAGTAGGCTGCAGATAACGACTATGACCTTCACACACTCCAGCAGGTCACAGATGGGGTAGATGTTGGGGTGGCTCAACTCAAAGCCCTGGAGGTGGGCCTGTATGATAGCTGGGTTGGTAAGCCTAAGCCCCCACAAAAGCACTCCCCTGCTTGCAAGGGCCAGGTCTGGTGCAGAGGCCTGGTGAGGGGTGGGGCCATCTCTCCCCAGGCCAGTGAGGGGCAAGACAGCTAAACAAGGCCTTAGGTCATCAACATGGCATCAGGTGTCAGTACAGACCACAGGCATCCTCAAGTCCTTTTGTGGTAATGTGGGCAAGGGACATCAACACAGACCCTGGCTGTGCTATGACCATACCAAAAAACTTCTTTATAAACCAATAATGGAACAAGATGAGTGATAAATGGGACTCCAGAATTAGTAAAGTGTTTAAAAATAATTTATTTGTTTATTATGAAACAGCATGGCATTCCCTAGGCTTGTCTATATTATTATATGAAATACACACATGTACAACTATAATCATTTGGAAAAATTAAAATTGTTTGAAGTTAATATGTGTTGTACTATATATAGGTTCATTATAAAAAGAGTAAATATAGGAATCTGTGGATATAATTTGTAAAGGGAAGGGCAGGCAAAGAGAATCAAATTAACCTAAGAAGTTCAGAATTTAGGATTAGTGTGAATTTTTCCTGGATGTAAAGGGACATTAAATCATGGCAAAAAAAGCTAACATAATTATACTTAAATTTATTAAGTAATTAAATTGTCACCATAAGCACTTTATGAGTTTTATCTAATTAATGTGTTTAATCTTATTAAATTAGGACAGAATTTTAAACTATAGATTTTACTATATGATCAATCCCTCTTTTAATAATGGTGACATCATGGTTTAGGCATATTAAGAAAATATCTGAGGATATTGCATTAATTAATGACAGATCTAGACTTTAAATAGTACCTGTCTGAGAATAAGGGCCCAATTCAGTACAATACTTTTGAATCATTAAAATGATATGTAATATGATTAAAACTAATATAATCTGTATAAATTATATATTAATTTTAATAGAAATCTCTATTCAATTTTGCTTTTATGTTAACTCCTTTGCTTCATTTTTATCTTACTTTCATTATACTGTTAAGGAAATTAATTCCTATCTAATCAAATTAGTGGAATTCCATTTTTTTTTTCATTTCCTAATGCTTCAAAACATCTATAGTAATACAATAGGCGAGTGAAATGAATCAAATGCAACAAGACAAGTTATAGTGCAGTGTTTAACATTGTCTTAATTGTTGACATAATTGAGTAGGGCAATTAAAGTCCCTATTTTGTAAGTTGTGATATAGGAGATAAAAGTAAAATGTTCTGTTCTTAATTAAATGGGTATGAAGCACCAATTCCTTCTTTATTGGGTAATTTAATTCCAAGAAGCTGCAAGCACTCTTTTCAGCAAGTTCTTAGATTTTAGTAGTTATAAGAAATAGAGAATTAATACTACTCTGGTGAAAATGATTCATTAAAAAACTACATTTAAGTTTTGATATTTTTAGAGCAACATATATGGATTCTTGATAAATATGTAACTAAGGATCTCTTGGAACACAAACATGTGTAAATGATGTGGAAATTGGATAGACGAGGCATCAATCAGCATGACATAGAAGGTACATGGAGAAGTAACATACTAATTTATGTATGTTAATACATACTAATTTATTTTACTCCAAGAAATTTTCATTCCTATGTCCTTATTATTATCAAAACATTAAACAGGCATTGAGAAGAATTTAGATCCATGATCTTTTAACTGGGTAAAAGTATTTGGTAGAAGATAACTTACTAAGAGAGGATACCCCAATTTAAAAATAAAGTTTTCTTCTTTTGAGAATGTACATTCCAGGCATGCCGCACTGTGACTTGTATGCAAAACAGAATTTCAAACAGTAATTGACTTTGTAGAAGCCCTCTTATCTTGTTAGTCTCTCTAAAAATTATTGATCAGTATTATTCAGTGAAATCAAAAATATGAAGCCTGTTGTTGAAAGAATTCTGTTCAACAAATATGTGAGGTAAGTAAACTGGTACATGTGCATTAGAGATACTTAGAGAATAAAGTATCAACTTAAGTTGAAGATGTTTACAACTTACTAATGAGAAATTCCATTTCCATGAACCTACATACATAAGTTTACCCTAAGTTACAGAGAAATGATGAATAGGAATGAATTGCATATACTTTGTTAAAGTTCAAATGGAATCAAGCTCACTATATCTTATAAGGAAAATTGAAAAACATTAAGAAAGTAAAATATTAGTGCACAGTTAGAACTACGTATACTGAAAAGCCTCAAAACCGAAGTCTTTTTTTTGTTTTTGTTTTTTGTTTTTTGTTTTTTTGAGACAGGGTTTCTCTGTATAGTTTTGCGCCTTTCCTGGATCTTGTTCTGTAGACCAGGCTGGCCTCGAACTCACAAAGATCTGCCTGCCTCTGCCTCCCGAGTGCTGGGATTAAAGGCGTGAGCCACCACCGCCCGGCCCAAAGTCTTTTTTTAATGCAACATTCCACTGTTCATATATATTTATATACTTACAAAAATTCCATGCTTTTGGTTGATACAGGGTTGTGGATTTATCAGGAGTACGGGTACAACATTAGTATTTTATCCTTCTGGGGCACCGAAATAAGTGGAAGGATGACTAGTCTAATGATAAAGTACCAAAACTCCGCAATTCCAATAGTTTCATAACAAGTATTTGTTATATTCCTTAATATACATTTTTATAGATTTGAAACGTTCTAAAAATAAAATTATTTTGAATTAGAAGAGATAATGTCTAATTTTCCTTTTACAGGTGTTTCCTTAAGTTCCATTCTGAAGACTATATTATAAAATTGAAATAAGTAAGTGTTTCCTTTTTAATGAATGTTGCCTGTGTATAAAATATTTTCCTCATATAAAACAGTGCTCTTTGGTTTCTTGTAATTTGCTTTTCACTGGTGTGCTCCACATGGTTTGTTTATCTTGCTTTCTTTAGTACCCCTGAGCACCTGGGACTGCAGCACACATGAGCTGGAATCTACCACATCCTCCATCAAGCAAGAAAATGAACAGCAGACTTGCCTACAACAACTAAATCTAAAAACTCATTTTCTTAATTGAGAATCACTCTTATCAACTGACTCTAGCTTTTGACAAGCTGACATGGAACTGACCAAGACAATTGACCACTTTCAACCAGACATATACATACATACCTGTTAAGCTAAAATATTAATTTTTGTTCACGAAGGAGGTATATTAACGTCATCAACACAAATACAGAACATCACAGTATTTTTAATTTGTGTATTCATTTTAAGTTTTAACCTTTTCCATTTCACTTTTGAGATTATAATACAATTAAATTATTTCTCCCTTTCTTTTTCTCCCTCAAAACTCTCCCATATTCCCCACCTCATTCTCTTTCAAACTTAAGGCCTTTTTGTTTTAATTAATTTTTGTCACATGCATCTATCTAACTATCTATCATCTATCTATCTATCTATCATCTATCTATCTATCTATCTATCTATCTATCTATCTATCTCTATATATATATACATATACATATATATGTGACAACAATATAGTCACATAGTCTTAAAATATATTAAAACTTAAGAATTTAAATCTTTTTATAATATTTAAAGTCTCTTTCAAAGTTCAAGGTTTCTCCAAAGTACCCAAGCTCTCTAAAATTTCAGTCTTTCTAAGACACCAAGTCACTTTGAAAGTTAAGAATCCCTCAAATGTGGGATTATATAAAATTGAAAATAAACTAAATTACATACTTTCTATTCTAAGAGGGATAAGCCAAGGTGTAATTTTTATTAAATCAAAGCAAATCCAAAGAACAACAATGTAAATGTTCAGTGCTTGACTCCTGGTTCCAATTTTGTCCTTGTTACCATTCTATTGCTATAATAAAACACAATGGACAAAAGAAACATTGGGAAGAAAGGGTTTGCTCCTTCTTACAACTATAGTCCATCATCTAATGAAGTCAGGGCAGACAGTCAAATCATGGAAGTAGAGGAAGAATGTGATGCAGAGGCCATGGTGGAATGCTGATTACTGGCTTGCTCCTCATGGATTTCTCAGCCTGCTTTTTTACAGCCCTCAGGTCATTATCCCAGAGATGCTACTCTCTGCAGAGAACTAGCCCTCTCACATCAATTATCTATCAAAAAAGATGCACAACAGTGAAGAGAAATACTTTTCTTCATAGTTAGATTTAAAATACATTTGTAAAGTCCTTTATTGTGAATCAAAATATTTAAAAATTTAAGGTATTACTCTTCTCGGAAACTAAAAATTTTCAACAATAAACTCCCTAAAAAATGAAAAAAGACCATAATATTATTGTAAGTAAGGAGAAAAAATATTGGTGAGTCTTCTGAATGGGGAATCAAGTTAATGTCTATGTTCCATTTTTTAAAAATAAATTTACTTATTAACAAATGAGTATTCTGTCATATGAAAATTGTACACTTATGGAGAAGTTAATGCCTTATCTAAGAGTTTCTTCTTCATTAAAAATGAATTAGATATACTGCATTGTAGTTTTAAAATAATTTTTTTTGAATTTATTTTATTTTACAATATAATTCAATTTTACATATCAGCCATAGATTCCCCCGTTCTCCCCCTTCCTGCCCCGCCCCCCTCCCCCCAGCCCACCTCCCATTTCCATCTCCTCCAGGGCAAAGACTCCCCCGAGGATTGAGATCGACCTGCCTGGACTGAGTCCACCAGGTTGATCTCAATCCTCGGGG
>CABHPH010155821.1:0-21437 GCA_902168325.1 Peromyscus nudipes
ATGGCGTCTCATGCCTGTCATCTCAACATTCAGGAAGGTGAGGCAGGAGGATTTCCATCAGTTGAAGGCTAGCATGAGCTATATTGTAGCGAGTTCCAGTCCACCGAGTGAGAACTTTTGGGATGCCCTCTATAAACTTGGAGTCAGATCCTAAACAAAACCAAGAGTTCGTCTCGTTACTACAGGACCCACCTCGACGGCTACCCACATGTGGTCACCTGCCTTGGTCACTCACACTACTCAGCAGACATGACTGTATGTGTATGCGTTGACCTCCAAAAAACGGGACACCTTTGAAAGTATTTGGTCTCTCCACTGAGAATGTTTCTAAAGGATGCGGGCCTAGACCAGCACAATGACTCTACCTAAGGGTGGCCGCATAAGAGACTGGGAAACCTGTGACGGTGCCACCCAGTCACTGGAATCTCTGTCCACCGGCCCCTCCCCCATTTCCGGGCTTGGAGGAATACCGACTCTTTGCTATTGTTTCGGTCGTTGTTTCTCTTTCCTGGAGCTGAACACAGTTTCATGGGTGGAGATACTAGGGTAGGTGGAAAAGCAGAGGGAAGGTGGGGAAGACTGCCTGGAGACCTCTCCAGCCGAGGCAGTGAGCTAATTGGGTCAAATGTGATGACTGAGGACCCACTTTTGTGGTGCGTTCCTTGGAGTTCAGTGTCTTCATTCTAGCTGGGGTTTAACTAGGGAAGTTAGAGGTACAGGGCCTTGTGGGTAAAGATGCTGGATTTTTACCTTCAAATTTATAGAGAACCCCCAAAAGATTTTTAAGCCAGGAAATGACAGTAAGAATGAGAGTTGAAGAGGAGCTTTGAAGATGAGCTGGGGGTGGGGTAAAACCCAGGGAGGAACAGAAGGAAGATGGGTGTCGTCCACCGGGCAAGGAATAATGGGGTCTGAGCTAAGAAGAGGCAAGGACCTATTTTGGAGGATTCGAGGAAGTAAAATCAGGCAGGATTCTGTAACCATTTGGGGTAGCTGAGGGAGAAGGGGATTCTGGGAAAACTTTGGATTTCTAGCTTGGGAGACTGAGTGGGTGGTGATGTCTTTACTGAAATAGAGAGGAGAAGGAGGAGCAGGAGGGACTCGTGGGCTTCAGCTTGTAGCGGATGAATTCCAGTCGAATTCTTCAACTGAGAAGAAAAACTCAGTGAGCTGTGGATGTATGTGTTGGACGTAGGAGAGAGCCGGGGGCTGGTGACTGGGGTTTCCAAGAGTCATCCAGAAGGGTAGGAGTGGAAGCCCTGGGTCCCTTGGATTTCTCTCTCCCACAGCAATAGCCAATCCTTCCTTCCTTCCTCTCTCCCTCCCTCCCTCCCTTCCTCCCTCCCTCCCTCCCTTCCATTGACAGGGTTTCATATAGCCTAGGCTGACCTCCAAATCCCTGTGCAGCTGAGGGTGGTCTTGAATTTCTAATCTTCCTGCCTCTATCCTCGGAGTTCTGAGATTATAGGCAAACATCACCACACCCAGCGTACGCTGTGCTGGGACTAGTCTGCATCTCCCTGCACACTAGGTGAGCTCCCTACCAGCCGAGTCACACCCCCAGGCCTAGGCGCTATTTATTTTATTTTATTTTTCTCTTTTCAGACAGGGCCTCACTGTGTAGCCCTGGATGCCCTGGACTTCACTATGAAGACCAGGCTGGTCTTGAACTCACGGAGATCAGCTTGCCTTTGCTTCCCAAGAGCTGGGATTAAAAGTGTGTACCATCTTGTCTGGCATTACTTCTAATATCACTGCGAAGGTTGAAGAAAAGGGACAGAGCCATCAGGGTTGGAACAAGGAGACCTAGTTTCTGGCTTGAGCTCTGTCACTAGCTGTGTGACACAGGACACATCAATTAGCCATTTGAAAAGTGGGGGCAGTAACAACCACTCGAGCCTCACAGAGCTGAGGTGAGGACAGACAGAGCTCTGGCACAGAAACACCCTTCTGAAGGTATATATTCTCTTCTTGTTGTTGTTTTGTTTGTTTGTTTTTGTTTCAAGACAGGGTTTTTCTGTGTAGCTCTGGCTGTCCTGGAACTCACTCTGCAGACCAGGCTTGGCCTCGAACTCACAGACATCCTCCTGCCTCTACCTCCTGAGTGCTGGGATTAAAGTTATGTGTCACCACCGACCAGCTGGTATATATATATATATAAATATATATATATATATATATAAAATTCTGCTTAGTGCAGTATCTTTATGAGCGAGGACTCCAGTTCTGAAAGACATGGAAGGGTTTGCAATTCTTGCAAGCATTGTACATGAATGTTTGGGCTGTAATCATTTGTTCTGCAGCAGTAAAAGCGTGTCCCATATTTGAGCTCAAGAATTGCTGAGAACAGAAAACTTTCTAACATCAAATGGCTTTGCTGAGGATGGGTGTGGGTCTGTGTATGCTGAGGGGAGCGAGGGGGTGGGGAAGCACACAATCTAGGTCAGGGGAAGGCGAGGCAACTCAGCAGTGGCATCTTCTATCCACTCAAAAAGCACAAGAACGTTTCCCTCCATGCACTGCTGTCAGCTTTGGAATTCGTTTCTCCTACCACAGGGCACCGGGGTGGGGGTGGGAGCTGTGTGTGTGTGTGTGTTTGTGTGTGTGTGTGTGTGTGTGTGTGTGTGTGTGTGTGTGTGTATGTGTGGTGTGTGGTTTGGCCCGGGTAACCAATGTCAAATCCAAAGCGAGCAGGAGTGAGGTGAAAGACGCCATTTGGAAATTGGCTTATCACAGTACGAATCACACTCTGTACTTCGCTCTCCGACCCGAAACAAGCTGCAATCTGAGTAATCATGCCTAGTACTCATCTACCTCCTCTAGAAACTAAAGATTGTCCCCGACAGCCAGCTAGCCAGCCATTTGTCTTCACCACCTGGGGCTTGATCTGCCTGAGATTGTGTTTCCAGAGAGGTGAATTTCCAGGCATTTTATGGGGGTATAGAAGCTGGTTTTTTTTATTATTATTTTTAAATCTCATTTTCTGCAAAGACAAGTTTTTTTCTTTTCTTTTCTTTTTTCTTTTTTTTTTTTTGAGGGGTGGTGGCTTCCTCCTGCTGCTGTGGGCCCTGAGCCCCAAAGCTTCCTGTTCTCATCTCTCCATCGATTCAGTTCCCCCTATCTCTTGTAACCATCATGTAAACCTGAGCAAAGAGCTCAGCCCAAACACACGAAGTTCTACACTTAAATTGCTGTATCGTCTTTCTTAAAATGTTCCCTAAGAGAATAATTTTCTAGGTTACATGGCCTGAGCATCAGCTAGATGTGGGAAGAGAAAGGCCAAAAGTACAGCTGGGGAAAAATGTAAAATTGGATGGAAGTACAGCTCTTAGAGGCACAGTGGAAAGCTGCAGCCCCGAGGAAGTTGATTGGGTGGGATTAAGCCAGTGGTTTTAGGCCTCTCTTAGTCTTAGAAGAAATGGGGTCGACTTAGACACATTACAGAAACAGGTAGGAACAAACTGGGTCAAAAGCCAATTTTCAAAGCTGCTGGCAAATTCCAATGTAGATCTGTGCCCTGTGCAGCTACAGGTATGAACACGAAGAATGTGATTCCCAATGTCCTTTGCTCAGCGAACATGGATCTAGCCATTTGGCAGAGGTTCCTCATCCACCATCTTGTCTACCATCCCATGAGGATCAGCATCTAGTAAGCACCTATTGTTTTAGCCGGAATGCAGAGAATAAGCTGGAGAGAGTCGCTGGCGGCTAAGCCAGCCAAACACTTCTTTGTACTTCTCTAATGAAAAAGTCTGTTTAATCTTAAGCACCGAAGGCCAATCAAGAAACTTGAGCACCTCAAAGTGAGTTTCTAGGGCACTCCAGAGCTGCCCTTGAAATGGTTTGCAGGAATCCCTGGGTGGGGTGTGTTTTCTGCCTAAGGATGGGAGTGACTGACATGGTCACTAAGGGCCGCCATTCAGAACCAGAGTTCCGTCACAGGCTCTCTGTGTTTTGTCTTCTACAGCTGCAACGGGCAGAATGTGAAAAGGTGGGCAGGGTTGGCTTTCTGATGGAATCCTAAACGGCCACATAGATGCCATTCCCCAGGGCGAGACATATACACTGGGTCCCTGTTTGGGGATGTGACTTGTGCCAGAGGCTGAGAAGGTACAGAACTGAGCTGGAGTCTTTCTGTTCTCAGGGAGCTCACCAATGGAAGAACCCACCATTCATTCATTCATTCATTCATTCACTCATTCACTCACCAAACATTAGTAAGAAGTAACTTTCTGCTCCTAGGGATGCTGAAGTATGTGTGGCCCTCATCCCTATAAAACTTTGGCTAGTCGGGTAGCTAACAGGGAAATGGACAACTAAGATCACATGTGGTAAGTAACAGTGGTGGTGCAAGATGGCCCTGGAAGTATAGCTTGAGGCCAGAAGAGGAGTTGGCTATGCTTGGAACAGGGGTAGTAAGGAAGGGAGAGGATCAGTGAGGGGGTCTCTGGAAAGATGGTCATATATAAAAGAACACTTGGAGAATGAGGCGGAGCCTGAGAAAGGATGATGTATACTGAAGGGGAGGGGCGGCAGGGAGAGTGTGTCCTCAAAGATGTGTGCTGTGTGTATGTGTGCACACATGTGCCTGTGTGCGAGTGTGATGAGCCTGGAAAGTGCGTTGGAGTCAAATGGTTTAGATTTCGATCAATTGTTAATAGGAACCCTGAGGACTTTTGAGCAAGGAAATGATATGGTCTGATTTGTCTTGTAGAAAAGTCCTTCTGGGACCAGTATGTAGAGTGATTGAATGAGGAAGAGGCAGGAGGCAGTGAGGTCAGTCAAGGGCTGTGCAATTGTCTGAGCAGGCAGAGAGATCAGGAAGGCATGCACTGGTGATAAGATGGTCCTCATCTGCTCAGTCTCTGCTTTGGGCCAGGGCCGTTACCTCTAATGACTTTCCTGGACTCTGCAGGATAGATAATGCTTCCACAGACAGAGGCGGACACTGATCCTCAAATCGGCAGGTGCCTAGGCCCGAGCCATACAGCTCACAGGCTGGGAATTGAATCCATATTCATATGGTTGCAAAACCAGTGTTCCTTTTTCCAGCATCACACATTTTTCCCCCTAAAGGAGAAGAGCCTCCCTTGGGGGACTTGGAGATAGAAATGCATTTAGAACAGAGATAGCGCATAGGGAAGAGACAGAGCTCCACCCAGGCCCCGGGCGCAGTCACTGTCTACCTGTGTGATCTTGACATGTGGCTTCACATTTACAGAGTGGAGAAAGCAACCTCCTGGGTTTGCTGAGATGCTACGGGGTACACACAGCCCCTGTGCCAGTCCTGGCTTGCAACAGGAACTCAGCTGGTGGCAAGGAATAGCTTGGATGGAAGTTGGGGTGGGGTGGATAAAGGGGGTTGTGTGAGCCTGGTGTCAGGGGCTGGAGTCTACGGGGTAACATCTAGCAGATAACTGGTTCTGGGGTTCAAGGCAGAGGTTAGTGAGGGAGCAAGGTGCCGACTGGAGGATCTTTAGCATAGAGTCAGAGAAAGGGGGTGAGGTGCTTCAAAGTAAGAAGGAGAATCAGAAGGCCAAGGGCAGAGCTTCAGGGAGGTAAATATATCTGCTTAGAGAGAGGATGGGGTGCTCACAAACAAGACCCATAGGAGAACTAAAGAGAGGAAAGGGAGAGAAGGGAGGAGGGAGGGAGGGAGGGAGAGAGACAGGAGTGCCACTGAGCAAGGGAATGGGCTCCAGGAGAGGGGCAGCCAGTAGAGTCTCATTCCATAGGAGTCTTGGAAGAACATTCTAGTCACATGAAGGAGGTTGCAACATGCGCTGGGTAGTTTTTTTGTTAACTTGGCACAAGTTAGAGTCATCTGGGAAGAGGGAATGTAAATTGAGAAAATGTCTCCATCAGATTGGCTCATAGGCAAGTCTGTGGGGCATTTTCTTGATTAATGATTGATGTGTGTGTGGCAGGGGGGGGGGGATCCAGCCCACTGTGGGCGGTGCCATCCCTGGGCAGGTGGGTTATATAACAAAGGTAGCTGAGTAAGCCATGAATCAGAAAGCAGCATTCCTCCATGGTCTCTGTTTCAGTTCCTGCCTGGAGCTGTGGCCCTGGTTTCCCTCAGTGATGGACTTTGATATGTAAGTGTAAGCCAAATAAACCCTTTCCTCCCTAAGTTGCTTTTGGTCATGGTGTTTATGACAGCAACAGGAAGCTAACCAGGACGTGAAGTAAAGGGCTGACTTCAGAGGGCCTTGGAGCCAAGAGAGGAAGTGGAGGGCATGCTTTGCAGAGAACTGTTTCCATCTGAGCAACAGAGGAGAGAGAATCAATAAGGAGTCAGACTGGGAAGCAGAGCCCAGGGAACGTTCCGTTGCTCGTTTTTCCTTCTACTCCTGTGTATAACAGAAGAGAATGGGGAGCTTGAGCAAGGCCTTGAGTTCTGTGTGTGATCAACAAAAGGAACGGGAGCTAGCCAGAGCAGTGGGCGCTCCAACGTGGCTGGCATCTGAATGGTCACAGTGCCCCATAGAAGAGGGAGGGAGGGACTTTTCATCACATGACCAATGTCTCCGTGACTCCAGTGAAAGCCACCTTTTCCTCAATCAGTAGCCTAGACATATTTTGGCTTATAAAATTTCAAACTTGGGACACTGTGGGGTCAACCACATCGCTAGATCTTTCAAGCTGAAAGCAGTTAGAAGGGTACACACTGGGTGTGGGAGGTGGGAGGCTTAAGCGACAAATGAAGCCATTCTATTCTACATGCAGGTGCTCTGTGGACCCTTTCCAAGTTGTCCTCTAACACCCTGACAAGGGCCTTTGTATTGCCCATAATTCTCTGTGGCAAGATACAACAGTGGACTTGGTGACAGGCAGACACGTGAGAGGGCCACCTGGGCAGCTGAGGACAAGAGCTGAGGGATGCTCTTGGAGGGTGCCCTGAGGTCAGACAGGGGTCCACGGCCACCTCAGGCTCCTGAATATCCTATGGACAGGCTTATATTCTTTTGTGAATCACAAGGGAGTATGTTGATGGACACCTGAAATGCGGAAGAAGCCCAAGGCCACTTCAGCTCTGCAAGTGGCCGCTACAGCTCAAGCAGGGCTTGTAAACAATTTTTAAGGAGCCTCTTAGTGGCTGGGTGTGCGTGGCCTCTGTTGAGCCACCTCAGGTCTGCTGCCTCTCCCTGGCTGCCTCCACCTGCACCCTTTTCATGTGGAGCCTGGCCTTGCATTTCTGTGAGTTTGATAGCTCCCGACGTTCATACTGCCATTCTTCCACACTACTTCAAGGGAGAACCTCATGTTTCCCACCCGTGTTCCTGAGCACTGAGCTGACAGCATCTATGACAGCCCAGCAGAGGCTTGTGTTGCCCACTCCATGCCACAGGCATAGCGGGAGGAGGAGGGTGACTTATATCACCTAACCCGGTGTCTAGCACATGGGTGCCCAGAAGGAAATGCTTGGTGGGGATGTGGACTTATCTTTTTATGAAACTTCATCGGGCTGTGCTCAAAGCAAGGCTTCTTAAGAATGGCTGCTCTGGGGCTGGAAGAGGGTTCAGGCAGTAAATAGCCCACCATGCAAGCATAAGGTCCCAAGTTCAGATCTCAAGGACCCACCAAAAAATCTGGGTGCAGATGTGTGTGGCCACAATCCCAGCACAGGGGAGGTAGCAGCAGGTGGATCCCTGGAGCTCGCTGATCAGCCTGCCTAAGCCGGATCAGTGAGCTCCAGGTTCAGTGAGACATCCTGCTTCAACAAGTTAAGGTGGGAAGCCAGGTAGTGGTGGTGGTGGTGGTGGTGGTGGTGGTGGTGGTGTACACCTTTAATCCTAGCACTCAGGAGGCAGAGGCTGGTGGATCTCTGTGAGTTCGAGGCCAGCCTGGTCTAGAGAGCAAGGTCCAGGACAGGCACCAAAATTACACAGAGAAACCCTGTCTCAAAACAAAACAAAACAAAAAAAAAAAACGGAAAAAAAAAAAAGGTGGAGAGCAAAGGAGAAAGACACCTGATGTCAACTCCTGGGTTCTACACTTATATGTACACATGCACATGGGCATGCATATACATGCGCACATGTACATATATGCATGTATGCATGTACACCTGCATACATACACACATGAACATATACACAATGACTCTTGTGTTTACCCAACAGGAATCTGGGATGCTATCGTGATGAAGGACATAACACTCGTGCCCTCTATAGCAAAGGCTCTACACATGTCTCCCTTGTTCCTCTGTGTGTCTTCCAGAAAGTACTAATGGGGTAAGGCTTGGCATTGGCTAAAAAGCTTTGTCTACACATGGGTGGTCAGGAGGTGACCCTAGACAGAAACTTTAAGACTTCCTCTTCCTCTTCTTGTTCTTCTTGTTCTTGTTCTTCTTCTTGTTCTTCTTGTTCTTCTTGTTCTTGTTCTTGTTCTTGTTCTCTCTCTCTCTCTCTCTCTCTCTCTCTCTCTCTTTTGTTTTTGTTTTGAGATAGGGTCTCATGTAGCCCAGACTGACTTCAAACTCACAAGGTAGCCAAAGCTGGCCTTGAACTCCTGATCCTCCTGCCTCCACCTCCTGAGTGCTAGGATTAGAGGCATGCTCTGACATCTGGTTTTGAAACTCTCTTTTAAAGACAACACTAAGAGTAAAAAAAGAAAAGGAACTGTGCACATTCTTTCAGAGACAAAGGCACAGGTTGTTAGGTGGCCTCAGTGGCCAGGCTCAGGGAACCTCAGCCCCTCACCATTCCCCTGGGACCCCACATCACCTACCTTCAGAATATCGCCAGTGTGAAAGCTCAGTTCGTCTTCACCCGAGGCCACGAAATCAAACTTGGCAACGGCTTCCATGTCTTGACAAGAAGCTGGAAGAGAAACAGTGTGGTCATTGTGCCTTTCCACCAGGGACGGGTTGCAAAGCAGATGGTACTGCCTGGCAGGCTCAGCGGTGGGCAGAAGGGTGGCCCAGTGCATGTCTGCAGGCTGGAGAGCTAGGCTCAGGCAGTCGAGAGGGCCGTGCAGGGCCAGAGCTCATGTTTGCAACAAGAGCTGCTGCAGCCTTCCAGATCTGGTTCCCAGAGTCATTCTCTGAACCTCTAGACACCAGGAGTGGGAACTACAGCCAGAGACAGCCCAGCCCCTCTCCCTCCAGCTCCCTTGGCCCGCTGTGGCTGGCTGCCGTTTCTGGGGGGCATCTCTGTTTCTCGCTGATAAGGACAGAAGGCTTGCTATCGACTGGAAGTTGAGGCCCAGGGGGCTGGAAAGACTGCTCAGTAAACACTGTCCCTCGGCTGTCCCTTGGCAACTATATTTAACCAGGCGGTGTTAATTAGACAGATGCCATTTTCCCTTTTACATCTGAATCATTTAAGAGAATTAGACAGTATTGGCCGATGGGGAACTCAGCATCCTTCTGCCCGGTTTGACAGTAGGACGCATTTCGGTTTTTGAGCCGGGAAACTCAGTCTGTCCGATAGCTTATCTTAACATCATGATGTAACCCGAGAACATTTCAGAAATTTCCATTTTGATGTTTCTGAATTGAATTAACTTTCCTCCCAGTAACACCCATGTACTGATCACTATGTCTACCTATAGATGCCATTTTATTAAAAAAAAAAAAATTGAAGGAGCTGGTGGTAATGTCACAAAGAACAGAGTGGAATACTAGTGGTGTGGTGTGTGTGTGTGTGTGTGTGTGTGTGTGTGTGTGTGTGTGTGTGTTCGTGAGTATGATCTTGGCCAAGTAACTAAACCTCTGGGAATCTATCCCCTCATCTTTAGAATGAAAAATCTTAATATTCAGTGGATCAAGTTGTAAAGTGGAGTTAAATAATAGTTGCAAATACTATACACAATACAGCTAAAGAGTATTTCTGTTTTTACTCTTAACTGCTGAGCCATCTCTCCAGCCCCGAGAGTGTTTGTGTTTTTAAATGATTTATTTATTCTTATTTTATGTGCATTGGTGTTTTACCTGCATGTATGTCCCTGAAAGGGTGTTGGATCCCCTGGAATAGGAGTTACAGAGAGTTGTAAACCGCCACGTGGGTGCTGGGGATTGAACCTGGGTCCTCTGGAAGAGCAGTCAGTGCTCTTAACCATTGAGCCATCTCTTCAGCCCCATGAGTATGTTTTAAAGTAATTTTATTGGCTGAGAGGTGGTTCTCTTGATGGAGAACTTGTCTAGCATGCATGAGAAGTTTGATCCCCAGCACCACATAAACCAGCCACGGCAGTACACTCCTGTAATGCCAGCACTCAGGAGGTAGAGACCAGAGGATGAGAAGCTCAAGATCAGCCTTGGCTACATAGTGACTAGGAGGCCAGCCTGGGCTACATGGCATCCTGTAGCAAGATAACAAGAATAATCCTAATTTTATAGGACAAATCTCTCCCTAGCTGAGGCAGCCTGAAGTAGAAAAAAAAGACAATGTCGCCTGTCTCCTACAAACTATTCTCACTGACTGTGGCACTTAATCAGCAGGACTGTCACATTCTCTGATCCTCTGCTAAGACAGCTTACTGTCGGGGCAGCTGTCTGGAAAGCTGTGGTTTGGCATTTATGCTTTACAAAATTGCACTAATTCTCAAGCCCTTTGGTTGAGTTAATAAGTTAACCCTCAGACCTAGTGGGCTCTCAGTGATCAGGAAACTGGGGCTGCAAATAGTTTCCCCAGAAACTCCTTATCCCTCTCAACAAGATCTGGGGACATCAGGAAGGTGGCAGCAGGTGGCAGGGTGCAGCAGGGAGTCCTTGGCGGATTAGAGCCGACTGTGGCAGGGTGATAGGGAGGGGCTCAGGACGCTGACTTCCTACGTCTGCTTTGTTTCCCGAAGGCCGTTTGTGAGATGACTATTACCAGTCTTCAAAGGTGGATAGCGATGGAAGCATCACTCAGGAGCCAAATAAAATGCCATCCTTGACTCTCTGTGCTCTCCCCCAGTCACGACTTGTCTCCACACGGCAGCAACACAGATACATTCCTTTTTGTACGCTTTCTTCAGGATCGGTCAGTTGGAGGCTAATTAACACATCGGTGGCCTAGGTCAACCCACTGAGCGGGAGGAGTACTCTGCCCTTCTTCTTTAAGACTAAATGCGTTTTGCTGAATTGATTCACCCCATTACCTTACTTCTCAAACCTTTCCAAATTAAAGCCTTGCCTCTGGTTTGCAGGGGGATGGGACTTTTATGGGTCACCCTCATGGTATCCACAGTAGACACTGGTCACCTCAAGAGATCAGGTGTCGGGTTAATGGTCCTGAAAACCATGATCCCATTTCCAAGCAAATTTATCTTAATAAGCAGAATGAAAACAAGGGGAGGCAAATACTAAATATATTAGAAAGTCACGTAGATTAGAGTTGAGGAAAGCTTGCTCTAGGTGTGACCTTGAGCTTTCGAAGATCAAGCCTGAGTGCTTGGTTCCTGACAGCTGTAAATCACTTGGGTGAGAAGGCCCAGACAGAAGGAAAATTGCTACTGAATAGTGTCACTTTTCTGTCTTCCCCCAGGGAAGGTTGGCAGCCTGGTGGAGCCAGAGGTACAAGCATATCACACAGCTCCCCAGCTTGTAATATTAATTCTGGCTCTGAAAACCCAATTAAACAAGCCTGCTCCTCGGGAGATCCACTTCCTTTTCCATTTGTGGAATAAAATCTGTTTGGCTGCTCTTTGGTAGGACGGAGACGTTCAAGGTGGGGAGGGGGACGCTTTGGTTGAGGTCAAGGGGCTCCGCACCCCCTCTCATCCCTCTTGAAGAAGAGAACAGTAATATGTCATCTTCAGACACGGACATTTAGATCACGGCTCTTCTATATTCATTAGTGTCGGTTTGGAAAAGTTTAACAGTGGACCACTAGGGAAGAAAAAAATTGAACTATCAACATAGTTTATTCAGTAAATATTGATTTGCTTTTATTTATTTACCTTTGTTTAATAATCTGCACCTGTCACTACTACATTTGACATCTGGGAAACAAATTTATATATATGATGGAGATTAAAAATTG
Organism: Peromyscus nudipes; assembly: GCA_902168325.1. NCBI lineage: Eukaryota > Metazoa > Chordata > Mammalia > Rodentia > Cricetidae > Peromyscus > Peromyscus nudipes. The sequence continues at coordinate 11,976 of CABHPH010155821.1, forward strand.
GGTATCGACAATAAAGGGAATGAGGGTAGGAAGGGAAGGGGGTGGGGAGGTCACAACCTGGATTCAAAAATGCCTTCCCGCTGTTACTTGTAATTTCAGTGCTGCTGACCTCTGGGAGAGAGAAAGAGAGAGACCCCTCTCCAGACTCCCCCATCCCCACAGATGGACTCAATGTGCTATCCCTGCCAGGGACTGGCTTTAGAAATGGCTGAAATGCCACCTGCCACACAGCATGAGAAGCTGCAGCCTCCAGGGGCAGCCAGCCGCCTCCAGCAGCCTCCCCACAAGCCGTACCCCACAGACGATGCCATTTGTGGGGCTCTAAAGCCAGCCTGCTTCCCACAGGCCCTTTGCGGCTCTCTCACGTATAATCCATTAGCAGCCCTGAGACACAGATCAGCCTCACCACAGGGTGACGCCACACAGGAATGCCTGGGCTGATCTTCTCTGCCCTTGAATTTCCTTGTAAGCTGCTTTTACTAGGGGAAAAAAACACCCTGGAAAATAGTCAAGCTATATACAAGGAACGTTTGTCTACTTTTAAAACATCAGCACCACAAAATGAAAACCAAAGGCACGAGGCAGTTCTCTAACACAACTCCATTTAGAAGCTGGTTGAAATAGGTTTGTTCAGAAAACTAGTTATCATCAAAATGGCAGCAGGCAAGAAACTTCTTGAACAGTTTCAGCTCCTCCTAAGTTGGCTATGAATAGCCAAGGCTTCCATTTTATGTTTCTCTTAAAAGGAGCAATTGCATAACAGCACAAAGCTAAGTGAGGCTCAGACTCAGGACCCAACAAAAGAGGAAGCCAGCTCCTAAACTGAATCAGCCATACCACTTCCTATTTTGCTGGGGACAGCTCTAATCCGAATGCCTGTTCCAGTGTGTGTTGTAATTCAGACAGCGTAATGTCTTGCAATGAGAGAGAGAGAGAGAGAGAGAGAGAGAGAGAGAGAGAGAGAGAGAGGTTGCTTTTATGAATACTGCTGATCACACATTTATCAGGACATTAGCCACAAACGTAATTTTTCTTTATTTATGTGGGAAAAGAGAACAGTGAAAAGTTTACCATTGTGAACTTTGGGCTCGGGTACAAAAAAAAAAAGCTAGAAAAATTGTAAAATTATACCCCTAATGCTACATAATATAGACACTTGGAGGCCACGGCTTTTACATTGTTGTTGCTGCATTATGTTGAGATAGGGTCACTGAAGTCTTGCTATCTTGATCAGACTGACCTGGAACACCTGGGCTCAAGCAATGCTCCTGCCTCTGCCTTCTAAAGGCTGGGACTACCTGTCTAAGACTCAGTGCAAGCAGGTAAAGCCCCTCTTGGAGACACTCAAAGGTCAGCTCAATTACTTTTCAGAAGTAGGAAACCTTATGTTGCTGGGGGACATGGGGGTGATGACAGCTAATTCCCAGAGTACACAATAGGAAGGTTCTTAGAAAGCTATTCCGAATAGAGTATTTGTAAATGGAATCGTATTAGCATGTATTATAGAGACTCTCTCTACAAAGGAGCCCTGCGGTGAAACCCTTATGAAATGAAAAGAAAACTTTGTTATGCAAATAACTACCTTTTAATTGATCCATTTTCAAGTCTGAGTTTGTAGGCATTAAGTCTTAAAAAGAACTCACCTGTTTATCACCTCTAGCTCCCCACACTGGGAGCCAAGTAAATATTAGCCTCCACTGTGCTCAACTCTGAAAGTGCTTTTTAAAAACTGCTAAGAGAGACAGAACATTCTACCTTGCAGTGTAGACCAGGGGTCAGGAGGCCTTTTCTGGAAAGGGCCTGTCGTAAATACCTTTGGCTTTGGGGGTGGTATGGTCTCTGTCCTGTACCACTGTAGCCTCTAGGTCAGCCACAGACGACAAATGAATGGGTTTAGTTGTGTTCCACTCATGCTTTATTCATGAACACTGGCATTCATTTCTTTTTGTTGTGTTTTTGAGACAGGGTCTCATGCATCCCAGGCTGATCTCAACCTGGCTAGGTAGATGAAGGTGACCTTGAACTCCTGATTCTCCTGCCTGGCCCTCCTGAGTGCTGATATTACAGGCCTGTACCAGCACAACGGGCTTGGTTGTAGACTTCTGGAAGGGAGAAGTCAGAGCTAAAGGAATGAGGATTAGGACCCAGAGACATGAACTGGAATCAGCAATGTGCCATTTGCTTCCTGGGTGTCCTGTTGTCTCATCCACAAAACTTCAACAACCACAGGTCTTTTGTGTGTAAACCCTAACCAACATATATGTAGTAGTCATGAGTGTTATATCCTTAGAGTCTCCACAGTCCCCAGGCAATGCTTAGTAGATATTTCATAAATGTTTGTTGCATACACAAAGCATAACAAAGGACCTGCCACCAGAGTTACATCTATATTTTATTCTATTAAGGGAAGGGACCTAAGTATCTAAGTTTATAAGGCCCAATTAATTTCCCACTCCAAGGTGCCATGACTTTTCAGCAAACTTAGCCAGAGGCACAACACACAAAATTTCTGCCTTATTTAATCCAACAGAGGGCAATGGTGCACCCCAAACTGTGGCTTGTACTTGGTAACTTTAAATTTTTTCTTTTCTTTTTTTCCTGTTTCTTTTTGCTTCCCGAGTCCTTATAATCTTCATCCAGGCAAGTTTGGTGACTGTCCTCATTGTCCCTTGTGAGTTGTGAGACTTATAAGCATTAACCTTTCAGAGTCTAGCACCTATAAAACACAGGCTTGCTTAGATGGAAGAGAATTAGACACCATCTTTTCCCACACATTTTCTGGGGTTTAAATTTCTTCTGAACACCCTGGCAAGATGGTCCCTTTCATCTCAGGGTCCCCTTACTCTGTCTTTTTTTTCTGCCCTTCAGAGACTGTCTTACTTTGTAGCCTAAGCTGGCCTCACACTTGCAAAATCCTCCTGTTGCAGCCTCCAGAAAACTGGGATTCCAGGTGCAGGCCTGATTCCTGTTCTGCTTTTGAGCATAAGGTAGTGATCTTGTGTTGAAATCCACATTGTGTAGCTCTCCCCCTTTCTTTTCCATGTGCTAATGTGTGCTTTATGTGCGCACATGCTCATGTTCCTAGGTATTTAGGCACATTTATGTACATGTGGAGGTTTGAAAACAACACTGGATGTCACTATGTATTGAGGCAGGGTCTCTTGCAGAACCCAGAGCTCACAGATTCTGGCTAGTCTTGTGGGCCAGCGAGCCAGCCCCAGGGAACATATATCTCTTCCTTCCTAGAACTGGAGGCTGCAATCAATGATGCCTGCATGGCTTTTCCGTGGGTTCAGGGATTCCAACTGTTCCTCACTGGGAGTGCCTTCTCCATTGAGCCATCTCCACAGCTCCTTTTGTGCGGATTTCTTTATGACTGCTCCAGCTGTGTCTGGGACCATTCTGCCTTAGCGGGCATTGGGCATATCAGGAGAAAACAAAGAGGCGGAGATAAATGGCTCCTGAGAATTTTAATCACTGGGTGGACAATGACCTCTCAGCTCGCCCATCAGTTTCTGTTTCAATATTCTTCTAGAGGCACAAACCAATTTATTCCACAAGCCATGTGGGACGGGGAAGGCTTCTCTGCATTTGGGGCTCTCAGATAACAGAAATGATAACCTGCTTGCCAAATGTCTAACTTTATAGTTTTTTTTTTTTTTTTGGTGTATACTGTGTCTGTTCTTGAACTGTCTTTAACACATTCTCTGCAGCCTTTAAAACTGACCTGTGAATCCCTTTCTAGTAAGATTCCACTTCTGTTTCTTCAAGATTTGCATCTAAGGCCAGGTCCAGAGAATGGAGTGGGAGCAGCTATAACTAGGGCTCCCTTGTACTCCCCCCCTGCCCCATCCATCATCATCAGATCCGGACTGTAAGTGGCCCTGCATCTAGGGGTGGCCCTCAGGGCCCTCTTCATTAGATTTGCAGCCAATGGTTCCTCTAGCTATTGGTCCTCGTAAGTGAGATTCTCCATCATTTCTTTTTGGCTCAGGATTTTAGGCAAATGAACAGCCTTCTCAGTGGAGACAGGTGATATCTCTCCAGGGAATAGATAAACATTTCTGATTTTACTGCAACCGAAGAAAGCAAAGACCAGCAGAGTACATCCCACCCAAACCATTCTGTCTAGGAGGCTGAGATCTCCCTCCCTTCTGTGCACACAGGACATTCTTATTTTTCTCCTGCCCTCAGCTGACTCATTATTTTCAACCCCCTGTACCCCAGGAAAGCACAAATCCCCCATCACAACTGGCAGGGGTGAATACATGGAACTCAAGGGGGCTCTCTGCAGCTTATCTGAGAACAATAATGTATCAGTCCCCAGCCGCTGCTGCCTGTCTTGGAGACCCAGGGAATGTGGCTTAGGAAATAGAAGCCTCAGGGCCCCGCCCCCACCTCCCATCCATTTCTGCCCTGTGAGCAGGTGTGTTCCCCGAATAACAGTTCATCTTCTCATTGCTTCTCCTCTACAGGAAGCCACCAGCAGAGCTGTCTCTAATGACAGGCGACAAAGGGGCAGCTGGTTTGGCAGTGAGGTGCTGAGCAGGCAGGCAGGGGAGTTTGCTGCTTTCTCCTCCTCATCTGGAGACGCCTGGGGCTCTGCCCATCACCATCCTGGTGCTCGGGGCCGGGGCGCAGGTTATTACCGGCTGTCCCTTACATCTCACTGCTCTCTATTACCAGGGACCCTCCTGGAGACTCTGGCCAACCCGAGGTCAGGGAGCCTCTTGGGATTTGTTGGTACTCTCTTGCGATTTTCCAAATGGGAAGCTTCTGTGGTTGGAAGGAATTTGGTGTTCAGGTTTGTGTGAAGCATATAAGTAGGGTGGTTTTTTTTTCCCCAGACTCACAGACTAACTTACACACGGAAGAGTCCCTAAAATCCCCAATATCCTTATTTAATCAAATTGCTGTTCTGCACGTCCCTGTCACTGCGGATTACGGAGACTGCATTTCTCTCAGGGAGAGATGCTGCGTTTCTCTTTTTTTAATTTGCTTTTTTTTTTCTCCCCTCAAGATTTTTTTGTTTTGTTTTGTTTTAGAGGAAAGAGTGGGAAGAGAAGGAAGTAAAGGAAGAGGAGAGACATGTGAGGACACTGTCCCTAGGCAGGTCCCCTCCCCTCTTCCCAAGTTCCAGCTTCATCATTGACTCTCAGCATCTTCTTTCTCTTTAATCCATTCAGCCTGGCTTATATAATCAACTATTTTTTTAAGCTTATCACATAAAATCTCATACACCCCCAAACTTTATCGAAGAAAACTACCCTTTTCTTTTTTCTTTAACTGTAACACACATGTTCTATTAAACTCAGACGACGCCCACCTGGTTTTCCTACCCTGTCAAACCGTCAGGTGAGGCTGCCTCAGTAGAAGGGAGGCTCACCACAGAGGACTGGGGGGCGGGCAGGCGGGGGGGGGGGGGTGGTGGTGGTGGCGGCGGTGATGATTCGGACAAACCTGCCTTCAAAGCCCTGTCGCTTGCTTGATGGCCGAGGAATGTTAGTTCTCCATGCCTCAGTTTCCTCTCCAAGAATTCAGATACCAATCCTCACTCCATCGCCTTCCAGGGAAAGTGAATGCAGAAAGCTCGGCTCAGCCCTGGCATTTGCCTGCATACCGTCTTTCCCCCAAAGCGTTTTGGCATCTGAGTACTCTACCAACATTTCTTTTAGAGAAGAACAAATGTCAAAACTGCTTTTAAAAGTGTAAATCCACCAAACATATGCTCCTTTTTCCCTCTCCTTCGAAGCCTCCGTTTCCCCTCATTTCCCCTGGGCAGGTGCAAACTTCTTTCTCCTGGCCACGAGCCCTGGCTATGGTGTTAGCCAAAGATACAGTCATGGCGTGGGATGGAGACCACTCAGTAGGCAGGAGGAAAAGGCCAACTAGCCAAGCGGAAAGGGGGAAACTGATTTGGCTTCTGCACTCTGCCCAACCACCCAGAGCGAGATCATGGTGTGACTGGCTTAAAACAGGAAACCCCGGGACAGCCAGAGAGGCGAAACATCACCCAAGTTTCACCACTGCCTAGAGACAAGAGCTGGCCAAGACTAATCTACCATTGCATGCTGTGGTCTGTGATGTACCAAGGGGTTTAACCATTGTAATTTTGGGGGAGGGGCAGTACTGAGAATTCAATCTACTGCTTCAGGCATGCTAGACAAGTTCTCAACCACTGAGCTACATCCCCAGCTCAGCATTTATTATTATTGTTTGCGACTAGACATGGGAAAAGGAAGCAAGATATCAGAGCCCGTGTCCGATGATTCCTAAGGCTATGTGCTCTCTCTGCTTGGTTTCTTGGTCTCTATTGGCACTAGCAAAATCACAGGCCCTCCTCCTACCAGGTCAGGGTAATTGCTAACTAGCTTAGGCCTGCTGAACCTTCCTGGGTGGCTGTCTGTCAGCTAAGAAATTGACAGCAGCAATTCCCACACACCATGGAAATTCAAGCCCATTACTTCTTGGTCAAAGAGGCAAGGACTTCAATAAACCGGGCTGACCTCAGAATGGGCAATCACAGGCTCTGTGGCAATTTTGGAAATGGGAACCATATCACTTCACATACTTGAAAATTGCAGCTCCTTCCCCTTCCATCCCCCCTTCCCCACCTCCCTTTTCTTCCTATTTCTCTTCCCCCATTTTCCCTCCCACCCCCTACAATATATTCTCTCTCTACAATATATTCAAGGGGTTTCAACTTCACGTTCTCCTTTAAATACTAGTCACTTAGCATGGCTATACTTAGAACGTATGTTTTTAATTTCTCCTATTGTTTTATTAAAACAACACCATGAAAACCTTGAAACACCACATCCGAATGCCGAGAGCCCCCCCGGCCCCACTAGAGAGGTCCCTGACAGCCCCACTGTGCTGTGAAGCTGACTTCAGATCCAGCAACCCTGTGCTTTAAGGCAACTATAGAACTGGGAGGAAGGCTGGTGCATCCCTGGCCAACTGTTCATTTTATCCTTAGTGTTTCCTAAAGCCATAGCAATTGTCTTCAGATACACCAGGAGGGCCGCGGGCAAATCCAAATGCATTACAAGTACTACCCTGACTCAGAAATCACTTGGTGAACCCCGTCAGAAGGGATGGGGAGCGGCTAGGGTAGATGAGCGTAAAGGACAAGAAAGGGCCAGACAGATTCTTACAGAAGCCAGGCTCTTTTATCCTTCCCTCCCACTCCCTATGCTCATCATGAGTTCCCTTCTGATCCATCACTAGGATTTTACGGGACCTTTATGCTCTCTTCTCTTCTTCCATTCTGCTCACTCCCATGTTTGCTTTTACGGATCTGGGTTCTGAAAGTTCGTCATATTCATCACGTATTTGAAAGCCTCCATCTTCTTGCTCTGTGGCCACCGGGGTGGTACCAAGGCTTCCACACACATAACAAATCCACTCCCTCTTATCTCCTCTCTCTTCCCTCCCTATCTGTGCCCGGAGCGCTTGTCAATCTTATTCGACCAACACACAAAAGCATAGCTCAGAAGACTCCGTGATCGCAACTACCTTAATCTTTTTGTCACTTGTACTTACGTCGTCAAATCCCCATTTATCATCAGAACACTGGCCATTTTTCAGCTCACTGGTTTCCAAGCTTGCAAAAGTGAACATTAACTCAGATGGTCACTTACCTGCCTTCAGCCCATAAGTCTGTCCCTGAAAATCTAGAGGTACTGACAGCTTCATATAACAAGTCACCCAGTAAAGGTACTAAAAGTCGTCAGTCAAAGGGATGATATTAATTGGGTGTGGTGGTGGCAGCACATGTCTGTAATCCCAACACTTTGGAGGCTGAGGCAGGGGGATCAAAAGTTTGATACTGCTTTGGAATACATAGTCTCTGTCTCAAAAAAAAAAAAAAAATCAGAAAGCAAAACAAGCAAAGCTCCAGACAAAGGGATGATGTTTTGAATTTTGTTTGTCAAGAAAATAATTAAAATTTTCTCATTTTTAGGAAAACATAGGTCTTTCTAAATTGAGTTTGGTTAAAGAAAGCTATGCCTGCGTTTGTCTTACAGAATACGGTATTCTCTCCTCTCTCTCTCTCTCTCTCTCTCTCTCTCTCTCTCTTTCTCTCTCTCTCCAGACAGGGTCTCACACAGCCCGTACTGCCTTCAACTGGATACCTAGACAAGGCTGTACTCGAACTCCTGACCCCCTGCCTCTATCTCCGATATGCTGAGATTACAGGTGAACACCACCACACTCAGCCAGTTCTCTTTTGTTTGTCTTGCTCATTTTGATCAAGGAGGGTCCCTCAGTCCTGGGCCCACCAAGTTGGAAGCAATTCACAAAACTCGTGGGTTTTTCCTCGAAGAGTATGTGGGTGCAAAGGAAGTGGCCTGGTTGGAAAATGTAAGCGAAGCACTAGGCAAGTCTGTTATGTTGAACAAAAATGCCTCTCCTCATTCCAAATAGCGCTCAAGGAAGAAAAACCAAGCCACCAAAAATCCCAGATTCTTGTTCCTGAACTCGACTGTTCCCGGGATCCTCCATCACCCATCCTTGATCTCCCGGTTATTTTCCAAAGGCCACATCTCAGTAATTCTCTAGCTTCGGAATATGTCTCTCAACTTGAGTTCAGTATTCAGGAAGTGACCTGAGCAGGCTGTGTGGAATAGGATGATCAAATTACTTTCTCTGCCTGCTAGCATTTGGTAATTGTGTTATATGTTGCTGCTGGCAGTTCGGGAGGTAAAACACTCTTAAGAACTCAGGTGTTTTAACAGGAAGATGGCGGAGCTAGACCTCTCCATCTCTGTCGTGGGGGTTTTGAATCAGAATACAGGGCTTCGAAACTTTGTTTCTCTCAGTTCCTTTGGCCAACTGCCAGCCCATTTGGCGTGCAGATGTTTTGATTTCTTTCTAGTTGCTGCCTTCAAGTTTTTCTTCCTCTTCTTCTCCCTCCTCTTCCCTGCACCTCATTTTATGACACAGCCTTTCTCTGGGTTGGAGGGCACCCATTAGGTAGGCTGGTTGACCAGCAAGCCAACGAGCTGCCTATCTCCAGTTTCCCTGTATTGTGATCACAGGCACACACAAACCACACTCGACTTTTGGCTTCTTAATGCAGGTTCTGTGGCTCAAGCTCACATGCTCGTACTTGCAAGGCAAACACTTTATCTACATGAACCATACAGGCAGATAGGTACAAGCCTATCTACCAGGCCCAACTCTTTCTTCTTAAGTGAACTGCATGACTTTGGGTCTTTATTCTATAATAAGTGGACATGATCCATAATAAATGGATGTGGACTTTGGAGCTAGGTACAGTGGGCTGCAAGTCCTAGCTTCTTCCTTGACCAGCTGTGTGACGTCAGCGAACTGACCATCCTTGAGTTCAGTTTCTGTACCTAAAACCTCCTTCTGTGATAGGAACCCATTAACTGAGATTGAGTATCAGGGACAAACACACTAGAAACCCCCCCTCCTCTCTCTCTCTCTCTCTCT
>CABHPH010155821.1:21537-35484 GCA_902168325.1 Peromyscus nudipes
CTCTCTCTCTCTCTCTCTCTCTCTCTCTCTCCCCCTCTCTCCCTTTCTCACTTTTTTCCTTTCTTAACAGAATCTCAGGTAGCCCAGGATGGCCTCAAACTCATGATGTAGCCAAGGATAACCTTGAACTTCTGACCCTCCTTGCTCCATCACTTGAGTACTGGCATTAGAGGTACGTGCTACCACACCCAATTTATTATTATTATTTAAAATTTATTCTTCTTTCATACATTACATTCCAACCACAGTTTTCCGTCCCTTTACTCTTCCTGGTCCCTTCCACTTCCCTTCTCTCCCAGATCCACTTCTCCTCTGTTTCCCTTTAGAAAAGAGCAGGCTTCCCAGGGATATCAAAACACGGCATATCAAAGTTACAACAAGATTAGACACAAACCCTCCTATCAAGGCTGGATGAGGCAACTCAAGAGGAGGAAAAGGGTCCCAAGAGCAAAAGAGTCAGAGACAGCTCCACTCCCACTGTGAGGATTCCCTCAAGAACACCAGGCTACACAACCATAACATATATGCCGAGGACCTAGCTCAGATCCATACAGGCTCTGTGATTGTCGCTGAAGTCTCTGTGAGCCCCTGTGAACCCTGCTTAGTTGATTCTGGGGGCTGTGTTCTCGTGGACCATAGCCAATTTATTTGGTACTGAGAACCAAACCAGGGTGCATGCTAGATAAGTGTTCTACCAACCAAGCTGTACCCTCCCTCTGCTTCTTCATCCTGTCCCACCCCTTAGATAAAGCATCTACACGCTTATCTTCATTTTGTCCTCTAGAATCTTGTGACAAGTGCAATCTAATATCAAAGTCCAAGCAGACCATGCCTCTGCCCCTTTCTGTATATGCCTATGGCAGCCCTGGCCCCTGGAAGGAAGTACACTGCCACAGGGCCAGCTCCTTCACGGCCACACTTGGGGAGACCCGGAGTGGCAGCTGCTCATCTGCTTTCTCGTCGGTCCCCTCCCTGTGCCGTTCCGTTTCCCTGTCCGTGTGCTTCTTTGCAAATAAACCATTGTGTTTACTTCTCTGGTGTCGGAGAGGCCTGCTGTAGCCTCCTGTCTTCCTACAGTCCACTCTTCCGGCCAGGGGGTCCAGAGGCCTCTGTGTGCTGACACTTTCTGACATGTGCTTTCTGAGGATCCTTTTCCCATTCAGAACCTGTCAATGTCACACTGTCATGTGACCTCTCCTAGCCGCTCCAGCCTCTCTCATCATGTCAGGCCTTCGGCCCTCTATCCCCATCCTGTCTTTCAAAATTGGCTTCAGAATTCCAACTGCCTGAAGCAAACATGTCTTGGCAAGTAGCTTTTCGTTCCCCAGGCACCCTGTCTACCCAGGAGTCTCTGTCCCATCATCCCTCTGCAGTTTAGCTCACACCACCATGTATGACTGTGCAAGTTGGTCCACTGCACACGGCCCAGACTCAGACTATAGCGGGGCTAAAGTCCATCCATTCCTCTTCTAATTAAGCTGCAAATCCTGGCATGGATGTGTCTGTCTAAAGTTAAGGGTGCTTTTTCTAGCTGGGTGGTGGTGGTGCATGCCTTTAATCCCAGCACTTGGGAGGCAGGCCAACCTAGTGAACAAATTGAGCTCCAGGACAGCCAGGGCTACACAAAGAGACTCTGTCTTGAAAAAAATGAAACAAAGCAAACAAAAAAAGAATACTTTTTTTTTTTTTTTTTGGTTTTTCAAGACAGGGTTTCTCTGCATAGTTTTGGTGCCTGTCCTGGGACTCACTCTGTAGACCAGGCTGGTCTCGAAGTCACAGAGATCTGCCTGGCTCTGCCTCCCAAGTGCTGGGATTAAAGGTGTGAGCCACCGCTGCCCAGCAAGAGTGCATTTTCTTAAGGATATCAAGACTCCTGGTCTAAGATCAGCTGTTTTACTTGGGCCTCATCCCTGTCACATCAACTGGCCTCACTCTCTCTGATTCTTCTGTGAGTACTGGTATGTCTATCTCTTGCCTGATGCTGTGCAAACCTGGGCTCTTCCACTAGCTCTCTGGGTAGCGTGACCCCAAGATAGTTATCCAAATGCATCGAGCCTCAGTGCCTTCCTGTCGGGGCCGTTCTGTGTAGCCCAAGCTGACTTCAAATTCCCAACCCTCCTGACTTTGCTTCTCAACACGTGGGTAACATGTATGTTACACGTGTGTGCCATGGAGCATAGAGGTTTTTCTGTCTTAAAAAAGATGCAGCTAAAACCAGACATGGTGGCTCACATCTATAATACCAGCATTTGAGGATCTTTGGCAGAAGGACTGCCGTGAGTTTGAGCCAGAATGGGCTCCATAGTGAGTCCTAGGCCAGTCTGGGGTACAGTGTAAGACTCTCAAAAAAAGGAGAGAAAAGAAAACACAAAACAGGACTAACAGTGCCCTCTTCCTAGTGTTTGGGGATGGTGAAACATAAAATGTTCATCTCAAACATTTAGTGAAGTGCCTGGTACAGAACAGGCGAGCAATGAGCACTAGTTATTGGGACTTGGAAAACATTAACATATTTATTTTTCTCAGCAGCTAATAAGGAGGTAAGAGTGTGGAAATGTAACTCCTTCAGCCGGATTTCCAGGTAAAACACAAAGTGCCCAATTAAACTTCCATTTCAGAGAAATAAGTTAGTATGCACACGTGGCGAATGTTTACCTTCACCACAGGAATCTCTTAAGTGGTAGACTGTACTCCTGCTGAGAATAATGGCCAGGAGCCCTTTGCTCCTGTCTCCCTCTCAGCTCCACTTCTCCCCTTACACCAAATCTGCCCCTTGAAGCCTGGGGAGAATGCTAGCAATCAGACCAGCAGCTGCGGAAGGAAGTCTTTAGAATTCTTATTATAAAATGTTCTGCATCCTTGGGACAGAACTCAGGGCCTTGCGCATGCTAGGCACATGATCTGCCACGGAGCCACATCTCCAGGTGTGTGGGGAGGGTTGTACGCAGAGGTCTGTATTTTCATTCATGCAACCTGTGAGCCACAGAAGGTCACGCCTGCTAATGTCCCCACCTTTGGCGATTTGCTACTTTTAATACTTGTGGGTCCAAGTTGAGCTTTAGCCATTATTGGTGGGTTTTATGCGTTGGAATTCCTGCTTTCTGAGTGACTCCTCTTGTAACCCATCGTGGGCAGAGCAGGGATCCTCCGGGGCCTCTTCAGTATTCCTATGATTCCCTCATGATTATTCTGGCGTTTCCCATCGTTATTTCAGAATCACTACCCACTTTCTCATACCTATAACTAGTCACACAGTTTCCTGTTTGGCATTTGCACCACAGCACAAAATTCCTGGGCACCAGCCCCAGGAAATCATTAGTAATCTCATCGCGTAGCCACCAGCTTGACATTTGCCTGTATCATCCATGTATGTAGTCCTGGTGACACATCCTCTTCGAATGGCTGATGATGCCTCATCCTTTCTGTATGTGATTTGTGTCTTCCTAGAACCCCACTTCTTCCTGGAACCATCTTAGAGGAAGTTACAAAACCACCAACAGTCCCAAATGTACATCTGGTCTCTCTCTCTCTCCCCCCGTCTCTTTCTCGGTCTCGGTCTCTCAGTCTCTCTCTCGGTCTCTCCACCCCCCCTCATGATATTCTCCTTTTTATATTCTCTCATTTCAAATCCCCTGTCACTGACCCTCTGCCCAGACCTTTCCCTTTATTTTAGGAAGTGACCTTTTCTCCCCAGGTTATTTTCAGTGTCTTGACTTCACTGAACTCTCACTTTCTGTCTCTCTGGGGCATCTATATTATTATTATTATTATTATTATTATTATTATTATTATTATTATTATTATTATTATTATATTGTTATTATCATTATTATCATTATTATTATTATTATTTTGGTTTTGTTTTGGGGGAAATTTGATACAAAGTCTCACACAATCACCCTCACCCACCCAGCTCTTACTGTGTAGCTCAGGCTGGCCTCAAACTTGCTATTCTACTGGCTCCTGAGTGTCTGAATTACAGGCATCCCCAAGTCTAGCAGAGACATCCGACTCTGGAGTGTCTGGGATTTCAGGCCTGTGTGCCTCCATACCTTACTTTAGGTGGTGCTAGGAATCATAACCCAGGATCTCTGGTTTGCTAGGCCAACCCTCTACTCACTAAGCTATTACATCCCCAGCACAGGGGCATTAATCTCAAGGCCGTGTGCATCCATTCGACAACCTCTCCCAAGCTTTACTCAGCACTAGGTGCTTTGCTGAGCATGGAGACCCAGAATGGACTAGAACTTGAGAGGCTCACAGCTTTATCAGAAGGATAGATTAGCTACCCAAAGATTCGGGCCATGTTGATAAAGGAACCAAACTGCAGGCGGTCAGGTTCAAAGGAGAAGCTTCCTCAATCAAGCGGCAATTGAGCCCAGCTTTGCAAACCAGAAGGCAGGCAGAATAGAGAGCCCAGCAGTGTGACACACACAGAGAGTGCCGTGAGCAAAGGCAAGATGGGGACCCCGTGGAGTGGCAGAAGACAGGATGAGTGACTGGGGTGGAGGCAGGTCACAGAGCATCTCATCTCTGGAAAATGTGCTGCAGACACACTGAGATTCCATTTAACGACTCTGGTGGCATTACGGCGACAGGAAGGCAAAGGTACCTGAAGGTGGAGAAACTATTCAAGTCATTGTGCCTAGCACAGTGTCACAGCAACACCACCATGGGGACATTTCAACAGATGGCCCTGGCACTTCCTGAGTCAAGGATTACAGACAGGAAGTGATCCGGGAGGAATCAGAAATGTGAGATTCCAGGCAAGGGTTAGGCAGGGAGGTGCATTTCTCAACAACAGACTGTATAGAGATGGAAATTTGGAAACTATTCCAAAATAGGTGAGTACTGTTAAAAATCCGAGTAAGTGGGGTTTCTGTTACTGTACCTTCCCGGCTGTGGAGGACTCCATTCCTTGTAACTGTAATCCCAAACAACCCCAGCCCCCTTCCCTGAGCTGCTTCTTGCCAGGCAAGGAGAAGAGTAACGACCACACCCATCCTTTTCCATCCAGCTTCTTCCAATGGTGACATCGTACCCCCGCAGTGCAGTATCAAAACTAGAAAACTGTCACGGGTACTCATCATCTCTGTGCCGCCACCTGCTCAGTTATTCCTCGATAGCCAGAAGTATCATGACTAAGAAGAACCAAAACACTGTAACCTCTAAGATTCAGGGGTCAAGAGTCTGGTGTGTATTCAGGAGGTTTTTCTGTTCCCTAAACCCTTAGGCCAAAAATCTTTCCTGGGACCACATATGATCTGCACCAACATTCTGTGATCTGGCCAAGCTCTTCACTGTTCACTTGGCTTTCTCCTTGTTGGGGAGGATGGTGAAGGTGTGCAGGTTGCTCTACTGTTCAGTGTCATGGTTAGGAGGCGAGGAGCAGAAAAAGGAGGCAATGTATTCCTGGTCACACTGCCTACCATCCCATGTCTTGCTGACTTCAAACCGAAGCTCCTGTTAGGACATTACATTTGTGATGGGTAGGCTCCTGCCATTGTCTACACAACAGAAAGCCAACAGGTTAGGAGGGAGTCAGCATTCCCATTGATGACCCCATCTAATTTGGAAGTAGAGAGAATTTCAGAGGGACGTAGAGCCCCCCCCCCTCCCAACACAGTAGATCCTCCATAAATGCCAGGGATGGAATCAGACCAATTTCCAGCCAGGTACATTTCTCGAAAGCAGAATCACACAAAGCTAGTACCCAGAAGTTTCTTTGCTTCTAGGAAACAAATGCAACATAGAAAATGATGCCAACTTGTTGGTAACAGCGGCTGTCCATCCACCAGGGTTCAGCCAAGGAAAATAACCTACTGTGAACGGAGGGAGAGAGAGAGAGTTCCCTGTGTTTCACCTTTAAGTGGCAATTTGCTAATGGGTAAATATAGAATGACTTTCTTTCTCCCTTGGAGACAAATGAGTTCTGGTTCTCATGAACCAATATATCCGGCAAGAAGTAGAAAACAGAAAATAAGGAAAAAACAAACCAGGTGTTTTGCCTGTTAAGATTTGAAAAGTGAAGGGAATATTTATTTTGAACAGCTTAGAGAGAGGCATTGGCCTGGGCAATTTCTGAGCTGCCAAAGGAGGAGGCTGGACATGGGCAGCGAGATGTCTTTAGGCAGAGTGAACTCTGTAAGTGACATCTCTGCTACTCATGCTCCTAATTGATTGATTGATTGAATATGGGCTTTTAAGTTTTTATTTACTTATTTACTTTATGCATATGTGTGTGTGCCCACTTGTCTGTAAGAGCACCACATGTGTGCAGGTGCCCCCAGAAGCCAGAAGAAGGTGTTGGACCCCCTAGAGCTGGAGTCACAGACAGTCCTGAGCTGCCTGATGTGGGCATCAGGAATGAAGCCTGGATCCCCAGCAAGAATAGCAAGTTCCTAACTGCTGAGTCACCTGCCCAGCCCCTAAATAAGGGTATGTTTGTTTGCTTTTCCTTTTGTTTTTGTTTTTTTTTGAGACAGTAGTTCATGGAGCCCAGACTGGTCTCAGACTTGATATGTAGCTGAGGATGATCCTGAACTTCTGATTACAGGCATGCACCACCACACCTGGTGTATGTGGTGCAGGGATCAACCCAGGACTTTGTGCATGCCAGGTCGGAGTGAGAACTCCTGGAAAGAAGCATGTCTGCAGAGACTGAATGGCTGTTTAGAACTGCAGTGCCGTGGAGAGGTTGGAACGTTGCAGGCCCAGAGACTAACAACTTTATCTTGGCTCATTCTAGCCCTCTGCAGTAGCCATTCTAGCCCACCTCTCTGTCAGAACTAACATCTTCTGACTAACAGATTAAAAACATCTTAGAATCTATTAACTTAGCAGACCACCAGCTTCCACCAACCCAAAAGCTCAGCTAGCATCTTGGGCCAATAGAAAAGCTTCCCCCATGTCTTTGTACCCATCTCTCTCTGATGTACCCACCAATGTATTTTATATTTGTTTTTCTTGATTTGTGACTTTCTCTGTTCTATAAAAAACGATAAGACTTCATGAAACTGCTTCCTTGTTAGAACAGGGAATTTGAGGTAACCTAAATCTGTGTTCCCAGGCATGGTCACTCAAAATGGCTCTAGAATAAATTCTCTTGTTTCCTTGAAGGTGAAAGCTGTGGTTTCTGCATCCAAATAGGCAAGCACTCTGCCAACTGGACCAATTTATTTGGTGTGTCTGCACCTTCCCACCGATGTCCTCACACAGAAGACACAAATGCAGGAAGGCAGACCAGAGAGCAACGATAAGGACAGACTCCAGGCCAAACGTGACAGGCCTGAGACATGGGGTCTCCGTATGCTGGTGGTACCACTGCAGAGAGCCGTCAGCCATCAAAGGGTGAGAAAGAACAGTGCACGTGTGACAAAGGCAAAGAAAATAGCTGAGATCAAAGGGTGAGAAAAAAAATGTCACGCCTTTGATTGGCTGCATTGCGGTAACACGGTTCTGTCCCTGCATTGTGGTAACATGGTTCTGTCTCTGCTGTTCTTCCCAACAACATAACTGGGGCATTTGCATCTGACCCCAGCCATTTGTTGGGAGAGGAAGAAACACAGCCTGAACTTTGAAAGCTGTGCAGGGGCCTATCCAGAACCCACTTTCCTGGCTGACAGGAACGCCACCAGATGTGACAAAAATGAACCTCCTTTCAGGATCCATTTAAATTCTGGAAATCCCTCCTGAATTTAGACTACTGCAGGGGACTATTTTTACCAGGGTCTTTCGACCCCAGCTCTGAGACACATCAGAGGTATCCCCCCAGAAGCCCCACAGCACTGGAAGTCTTCAGCCATGCCAGAAGCCCAAGGCCACAGGGAGGCAGAGAGGGCAGGGCCTCCCGCATGGCCATGCTCCCCCACCTGCACTTT
Organism: Peromyscus nudipes; assembly: GCA_902168325.1. Classification (NCBI taxonomy): domain Eukaryota; kingdom Metazoa; phylum Chordata; class Mammalia; order Rodentia; family Cricetidae; genus Peromyscus; species Peromyscus nudipes. The sequence continues at coordinate 29,418 of CABHPH010155821.1, forward strand.
GAACTGCAGAGAAGCTGAACAGGCAGCGTGGCCAACAGGGCAGAATGAAAATGTGCTCAACTTGGCATTTGCTTTTTCTTTTCTTCTCAGCTTGCATGGGGCATGGGGCGGGGGTGGGAAGAGTGTGTGTGTGTGTGTGTGTGTGTGTGTGTGTGTGTGAGAGAGAGAGAGAGAGAGAGAGAGAGAGGTGTAGGGAGGAATAAAAAAATAACAACAAGGAGCAAAAAGGAAAAAGGGACGAAAAAATGTATTTGTCCTGAATTCTCCCTGTGCCTTCCACCTCTGGAAGCCAGTGTCTGTCCACCTTTGCTGAATCGTGGGTGGCACCCTGGGCTTGATTCTAGCCGGAGCCAGGCACGGGGTGGCAGCCTCTGCCTCCTTCTTTCTGCACTCTCCTTCTCCATTCCAATCACAATAAATATATTTATACTCACTTGATTATGTCAGCCAGACAATGCTACCCTAATTGGCAGTGATCAGGGTTCCAGAATTGCTGGGGTGAACCTGCTGTCTCTCTATCAGGCAGAGCACTAAGGGGCCGCTAACGCAGTCCCCATTAACAATTTCCAGCCGCATGAAAAGCAATCCCTGACTCCTGCTTGGCAATGCATTTTACAAACAGCTCCTAAGAGCCAGCCTGGGAGGAACTCAGAGTCACGCGGACTCCCCATCTCCCCTCATTCCACTTCCTCCCCCTCCCCACTGCACCCCCTCTACCTACCCCCCCTTTACCTGCCTCCCCACTTCTACCCCCCACTTCTCACCCCCTGCTGGTGCGCTTAGGATAGAAAAACAGACCCAGAGCAACTTCCTTTGCTGGAGGTTCTTTTGTTCTTTGTCTTTGTCTTTTTCTTTCTCCCCCTTTTACTGGGCGTCTGGAGCTAACCGTCATTTTTGGTTCTTGGGTCTTTGTAGATTCCAGGGACATCTGGCACACACTTTACTGTGTTTGCTGGCTCTGGTGTCTGTAGCTCTGTGCGCTGGGCTCTATGTGCCTGTTAACGCGCCGCATACATAATTTACGCATGCATAATTTGGAGCCTGAGTGCCCAGGCCTATTCTGACATTTGAGGAACTTCACAGGTGCCCATCACAGGTAATGATGCAATACATAGTCGTGAAGTGAATGAATGTACCAAGGAGGCACAAACAGGCAACCATCATTCACTAATTCACCAGACACGAATAGGTACGAAGCACTGTGGTAGACACTGAGAATTTAATCATGCATGCCCAGGGTCCTACCCCTCAGCGAGTTCTTCACTGAGGCATGGCAGGCAGACACATAAGTAGGCAATCGTTGTTTTATTGTTATAGATGGATCTGGGCATAGGGGCACACTTGGACTTTTAGCACTTAGGCTGAAGCAGAAAGATCTTGGGCTAGCTTGCATTACACAGTAAGACTTTATCTTTAAAAAAAGACAAAATTAAAAAAAAATTACACAGTACTTGGGAAGTGGAGGCAGGAGGATCAGGAGTTCAAAGCCAGCCTCAGCCTCGTTCCTCAGGAGCGACCTCAACTACATAGGGAGTTAAAGGCCAGCCTGGGCTACATAATGAGGCCTTGCCTCAAACAAGCAAAACAATAATAAAAGATTTCATAGAGACACAGTGACAACACCCTGCGCAGGGCAGCTTGGAACTTCAACAAGGGAGGCCTCAGTTTACCCAGGGAGGAAGGAAGCTGAGGCCATAGAGGGCCTTCTACAGGCAGTGGGGCTGAAAGTAGGGACAGGAAGGTCTCCCAGGAGGACAGCAGAATCAGGGGCAGGGCACACAAAAATAAAGGAGTGTTTTGAGAAAGCTGTTAGGAAATGAATTGTCATGATGGGATGGGAGATTCAGGCCAAACCATCACCAGGGGAGTCGAGGGTGAGATACAGGGGAGGAGCTTTAGTTACCTTTGTTAGGTCAGGGGGATGAACAGCTACTTAGCCAGTCCAAAATGACCCTGGATTTGTACACATGCCTCAAAGGAGGATTTGGACAAACCACCGGGAAGCTGCCGGGATGTATATTATAGAGAGGAGGTCTAAATGGTGCCTCAGTCAATCTAAGTGCCATGGATCTGAGCATAGGCTGGTTTCTTTATCAGTAAAAGAAGGAGGGATTCAGGGCCCCAAGACAGCTTGGAGCTTTTACAATTCCGGTTGCTTGGATTCTCTGAGGTCTGTGTATAGCTTATCCCAGGGCCTATATTATGTCCAAAGCTCAAAAAAATGAGGCTAGTCCCCAGCAGCACCCAGTATCCCAGCATGACAGGGAAGAGGCAGAGAGATACCTTGTGTGTGCATATATGTGCTCTTGCCTGTGTGTGTGTGTGTGTGTGGGGTACATGTATACATATGTACAAGGGACAACCTTGAGTGTCATACCTCAGGAGCAGTACACCTTGATTTTTTTTGGAGGCAGGTTCTCTGGCTGGCTTGGAGTTCGCCAGGTAGACTAGTTTGGCTGCTGGAAAGCCCCAGAGAGCCTCTTATCTCCAGCACACAGTACCATGCCCAGCATTTTTATGGGGCTTTAGGTATGAAACTCAGGTCCCACTGACTGGGCCATCTCCCTGGCTCAGACAGGTACTTCAAGGCACAATTCTATGTGAATCCTTAAGATGTATTCACAGGAATGTACTAAATGACAGCAATACCTCACTGTTCCCAGCCCAGGTCAGGGTCTCGAGTTATATACCCCTCCACAGTCAACTCATAAATCCTGTTAGATTTATTTTCTCTGAAGCATTGCTCAGTTCACACCCATTCTGCTAAAAACGTCAATTTACATATAGACCTACATTCAATGTCCTCACAGTGTCATTCTAGGTCACAGCCAGTCTACCCCAACCCTGCCTGACATAACCCTTACTCAGTCAGTTGGGACAGTGTACACAAATGATCCCTCCATCCTGCCTTGTCTCACCAGGTGCCTCCACTAAAGAGCCGACTCAGGTTCAAGGCCGTTTCCTTTAGGACTACTGTCTAGCCAGCCTGTCTCCTTCTGAACCCTGTGCTGCATTGACTGGCCATGTCGTTAATGAACAGCTGTTCATTTTACTTGGGAGCGTATGTTTTGTTTCCTCCACTGACTTGTAAGAGGACAGGAACCAAGCCACACCCCTCTCCATAGTCATGGCCCCGCACCGTATCCTATTCGAGGTAAACGGTTGACACTGAACTTGTTTATAATGGGATAATTCTCACTTTTTTAGTATCATAGAGTTGCAGCCCAGAGTTCTCTTCTTCCTCTTCTTGGAGAAAAAGGAAGCCTGGAGAGAGTGCGGCTGGGTGCAACCATTTTGGAGTAATGACAGTATGAGACATTCCTCCCACGAATCGTAAACAGTATTTTACACGTGTTTCTGGGGAGCTTCAAGTCCTCTCGGGAACGAGCTATTTCACAGATCAAAAGGAGCATATGTACAGCCCGCCATGGGGGATAGTCACGCTGCTAAGTTTAAAGGGAGAATGATCGAACATGCCAGCCTGAAAGCAGAAACGGTTCCATAGCACATGGCTAGAGAGGAACATGAGCGACTTAATCTCTGGTCTTGGGGCACATGTGCCGGCGAGCAGCACACCGGGTTTTTCACAAGGAGGAACTGGCATGAAATCAATAAAGAAAAGCAGCATTTCTTTACAGATCCAAAGATGTTTAAGGAAGCCGGTTCTGCCGAGGCGCATAACTCCGTGGCATTTGTAACCAGGCAGTTAAAGCCACCATCTAAGGTGGCAGCTGGGATTTTCGCGGAAGAGCCTGGGGTGGGGGTGGGGGTGGGGTGGGAATAGCTCATCACTTCATCTCTGTTTGTGGTGTGTGCGTGTGTAAAACTGTTTTCGTGTTGGTTGCTGTTGGTTTTCTATTGTCTTCCCTCATGGTCAAAATGGACGACTGCTTCCTTCCAACCACATGGAGATCCATTCACCTACCAATACATGTTACTGATTATCCATCAGAAGTCAAACATGGGTTCAGACCCGGGTGTGGCGCCACGTGTGTGGTTCTAGCACTTGGGAGGCAGAAGCAGGGTTGTGAGTTTGAGGCAATCGTGGGCTACCAAGCAAGACTTCTTTTCTTTTTTTTTGAGGTGTGGCCTCCTAGCTCAGGTTGGCCTCAAATTTGCTATTGTAGTCAAGAATGACCTTGAACCTGCAAGCTTCTTGCCCCCACCTCCTGAGTGGGATTATGGATATGTACCTTCATGCCTGGTTTTATGAGGTGCAGGGGATCAAACCCAAGGCTTTGTGTATGTTAGGCAAGCACGCTACCAATGGAGCTACATCCTCACCTTGAGATCTTATCTAAAAAAAAAAACCAACAACACCCTCCACCCCAACACCTCTATGGTTTTAGGTATTGGGAATTCGGATGGAGACAAGAGAGAGAAAGTCACTGACCTCAAGAAGTTCATGCTGTAGGGCGTGTGCGCATGTCCATGGTTATCTGGGAAACCCCATGCCAGGCATCGACAATCAAAGTGCTGCTAACATCTTACTGCATTTGAACACGTAACTCCAGGAAATGAAAATGGCTGCGGATTATTGTCTCAGCTCATATATGTTACATATAGTGAAAGGTGTTTGAAAGGAATGGCTAGTAGATATACAGCCTGCTCTCGTGTGTGTCCTGTCTGCCAGCCTGAGCTGTGTCTTTGAGTGCCTCTGAGCTGAGGAGATGGGCTTTTGCCAACTCGTGTTCATTTACCCTTGTGGCACTATATGGCAGCATCACTCACACTGGAAGTCTGAAATTCCTCCTGGATTCTTCCAGCTTTTCTTTCTGTCGCCCAAATCTGGCACTCAATTCCAATAGGTCCTAAATACTGTCATATTTATTTTGTCTCTCTGTGTGTGTGTTTGTTTAAAGGCAGAGGTCAACCTTAGGTGTTATTCCTCAGGTGCCATCTACCTTGTATTTTGAGACAGGGTCTCTCATTGGCTTGGAATTCACTGAGTAGGTTACCTTGACTGTCTCTCCTAGTTGGGAATTTCTATGCCACTAAGTTATCTTAGAATTCACTGAGTGGTCCAGATTGTCACTGAACTCTTTCTTCCTGCTTCATCTTCCTGGGACTGTAGCAGCTAGTGGCTAAATACTGTGATGTCGCTGTCCCCTACCCCTGACTCCTGTTTGGGGGTTTGAACCAAAGGCTTTGTGCATCTGTGCATTCTGGGCAAGCACTACACCACTGACTGTATCCACAGACTTAACACTATTTTTTAGGGTAGCTGTTTGCCTCACTGTGTAGCCCTGGCTGGCCTGGACTTGTTTTGTAGACCAGGCTGGCCTTGAACTTGCAGAGATCTACCTGTCTCTGCCTTCTGAGTGCTGAGATTAAAGGGCTATATCACCATGCCCAACTTCAATTGACTTTAAAAAAAATTCTTTTCTGTTGTCTCTCTCTGAGGCTCCGATTCCACGACCTGACCTCCCGCTGCTCCTCTGTGACATTTCCCAGAGTGACTTGGGTAAGGCACATATCACATCATGCCATGGCCCTGCCATGCGTCTGCTTCCCCACGTTTCTGTAGCTCCGCACTTGCAGGATGAAGTTTATGCTTCTTGCCTTAGACCCAGCTGAGCTGAACAGCTGTATGTTTTCTGCTCCCTTCCTAGACCCAAGGCCCCAGTCATATCAGACCCAGCCACAGAAGGACATATAAAGGTCCCAGGTCGTACAAATCACCCCTAGGCTTTTCTCCCTCCAGTACTTTCCTCTTTCTCCTTAATTCTTTCCATCCTTTATGCCACTCAGCTGTCACGTCTCTGCTTAATCCATGCTCCCTTTGGCTTGAGAGAATCCTGGCCTTACCTTCCTATCTCTTGAACAGTCTAATGGACAGGCCTTGTAATGTTTTGTTTATTTGTGTGTCTCCCTGACAGGAGGCTCCCTGTGAGTGCCTCTGAGCAGAGAGTAGCTGATTTGTGGCTTGAGAGAGTAAATGCAATGCCTGGCACACAGTAGGCACTCAATAAACGTTGAATGACTAAGCCACCAGCTCTCTTCTGGTTTGGCTGTGGACCTACACATTTATGAACTGGGTGGCGTTGACGATACAACCATGGCCAGC
>CABHPH010155822.1:0-17359 GCA_902168325.1 Peromyscus nudipes
TGGTCATACTAAATTAAGAGTAGTTTTTTCCTTTCAGTTGTAAACATATGGATTCCCACTTTGAAGCACTTTGACCCTTACTTAGCTGGCAAGGCAGGGAGTTCAGTCTGCACGTCTAAACCTTGGAGACCTGAATCGAGATAGTAAGGCTATAGAGATTATTCAAGCCATGTACACTGCAGCCTTTGTGAGTAATAAAATAAGCTTTTATGGTCAGTATAGTATTGGACAGTGTTGTATCCAGACTGGGGAGCAGGGTCCAGTGGCTTTGTCTTCAGGACAAAACAGAGATCTTGCCAGACAATTCCTATTTGTCTCCCACAGCTCAGATAGCTGTGAGGTGTGCTGTTGGAGACCCCTCTGAACCACCTTCACCTGTCTTTCCCTTCCAGAAGGAATGGAAACTGTATGGCAGGCTTATGAGACCACAGTAGAATTTTAGGATACAGTTTTGAGTCCCTATAGAAGTACAGACTTTAGTGCTGAGAATTTTGAAGCAAGAATGAATGGAAGTAAAGGACAGCAGAGCGCCTTTGTCTTCTCTTGAGAATCTGAGGGTGGATCTTACATATGGGCAGGGAAGCAGTAGACAAGGACCCATCACATACTCTAGAAATTCTCTGTTAATTTGAAAGAAAACTATGTAGATACTCATTGATACCTTTCCACAGTCAGCCAAACTGAGATCTGAGGGTGTGCTCTAACACTGCCCTCCCTTCTGATAGCCGTTACACAGTTGTGTGAGGGAGTGCTTCCTAGTCGTCTTTGGGCCTGGTCATTGGCAGCAAGGACTCTGCTTCACTGACTGTGTTACGGTGACTTAGTGTTACGGTTTACAGTGTTAATGTTGACACACACTAAAGGCAGCAAAGGAAGGAGTGCATGAGAAGGTTCCATTTGAATCTTCATTCTCTTTCCCATGGAGTGGGGCCATGCCACCCGCCTGGTACTGATGTGGGACAGTATACAGTGTTGTCAGCCAGGAGAGCTCTCCGGAGCATCCATGTCCAGAGGGTTTACTAGAGATTGGGTACATAGACTTACTTAATTGAATGATTATCCACAGGCTTAACTTCAGTCTTCAGGTCTACTGATAATCATGATCAATAACTGTTACCCTAAATCATGTGATTGGCCTTTCTGGCATGGCCAGCCTCCATCTAATAATATAGTATGACTAACCCTTCCCTAAGATCGAATTGGTCACTCCTAACAAGGACAATTACTATATCTGATACAGATTACCTCTCAGAAATGAAGGGCAAGGATCAAACCTTGCACTGAGCAAGGCTAGCTTCTGCCCACATGCAGACTGTGAAAGGATTGCCTTAAGTTTGTTTTTGTTTTGTTTTTGCAGGGATCCTGAATGTGAGGGGTAGAAGGCAGAGAAACTGCTAAGAAGTCTGTAGCCGCAGTCCAGAGGGGATGGTGACTGATGGGGTGATGCACCTAGCTCAAATCTGGAAATACTCTGAAGGAAAGGGATGGCAGGATGTGTTGATGGGTAGATGTGTGCATGAGAGAAAGGGGAGTCCAAGCTTCTTTAAGCTTTTGACTTGAGCCATCTGAAGGATGCTGAGATATAGGAAAGCCAGTTGTCCATCATAAGAATGAAATGACTCCATCCTCATCACCAGTGGAGAAGCGATCATTAACACCAGCCCTGTGCTGACAGCTTAGCAAGAGCTCTGTCAGTGCTCTGAATGAGTCATACCCTCTACTTGATTGATTGTTTTCAGTTTCTTAAGCATGCTTGGGTTTTGGTTTTTTTGTTTTTTTGTTTGTTTTTGGGGTTTTTTTTGGTTTTTTTTTTTTTTTTTTTTTGTTTTTTTTTTTTTTGCTTTCTTTGTTTTGAGGCAGGGTCTTACTGTGTGTAAGCCAGGTGGACCTGGAGCTTGCAGTTCAGCCTCCCAAGTGCCAGAATTGCATAATAGTTTCTGGATGTAAAGTGATTTGACCTACTGAAACTGGCCAGATCTTTAGCAAGTCTTGCTCTGCATGTTGTGCGTGCTACAGTGCCTGCGTGGCTTCAAGTTTCTTCATTTCTCTCTGTTGCCTTTGTTTCATGGTCCCTATTGATCCAATCAATTGGTTTATTTGGGTCAATTGAGAATAGTTATCTAGGGGAACTGTAAATATTGAGCTCAATCATTCATGTTGCTTCACTAAGTGCTGGGAGTTAGTTACAATTGGCTGGATACTGTATAATAATCTATCTGTAATTCCAAAATTAATTCTTCTAAATAGCAAGACTGTGCATCACACTGTGTCAGTTTTCTGGTCCCAGTGAAGTTACAGCTGTGTGTGCGTTGTTCTGTAGCAGCACACACCTTGTCTTGTCATCTTTGACAAATCTGTCTGCTCACATTTATGTTACGTTCAAGCCCCAGTGATCAGTACTAATTTTGTTGAGTTATGGGTAGTGAGACCAGTTTGCTTAGGACTGCTTAGGAAAGTTACCACTGGCTAGTGACTGGTGACTGTGTGCCCATTGCATGGTTGACAGGAGTAACCACTACAGACCTTCTGCCTAAGGGCTGGTTGAGGAGCAGCTGCTCAGTTTCTGACTTCTGGTTGCTCACTTAATTCTCTGTCTTGCTATGTGAAAGCAGTTAGGCTTTACTGAAGTTAAATAAAATGGGAACGGGAAGCCTTGTTCAGAAGACACATGCGTTTGGCAAAGTTCAGGAAAGCTTCCCTTGCAAGAGAATCTTGTGCCGGCAGCAGCTCATCTTTCTGGGGTGCTGGATGTGTTCCCCACTATGCCCCAGCCTCCTGGGAGTATCTGCACCCCAAATACAGTATCTGCTTAGCTATAACCCTGAACGGAATGGGTAAGCTAGTAACATGCCTGGTTAGTCTTTGAAATCAGAGATGGGGAGACCTTTTAGGATGTTTCAGGATGGGCCTTTGTCCTTAAACTCCCTGAAGCTCCTTAGCTGATAGCACCAATTTTTCTTATATTATATTGGTAGCTATTTTTCTTATGATATTATGTGAATTCTGTATACTTGGGCAAAACCTTGTAAGTACCCTTAATGTAAATAGAAGAAAAAGGATCTTGCTGGATGTAGTAGCACATGTTTGTATTCCCACCACTCAGGAGGCTAAAGTAGAAAGATGGTGGGTTCAAGGTCAGTGTGGGCTACATGGTGAGATGCCATCTTAAACAACAAGGGCTGGGTATAGCTCAGCGGTGGGACCTAGCATGCACAAGACACTGAGTTCGACCTACCTGATGGAGGGTGTGTATGTATTTTTGTTTCAATAGTAATGCATTAACATATTTGATTACTACTGTGCTTATTTTTCCCCTATAATATTGACCTTTGATTATCAGTCACATGCATCCTTCAGTTTAGTGTATTTTGAATATGGTCTCTACTCTCCTTCCCATATTCTCTGTAGCCACACTTGTAATGTTAAACCAGCCTTATTATCATTATTCTCTTGGCTGATGGGAGCGATGAAGAACTTTAAAAGGCTAACTCATGATTTTTAAGGTGAGAAAACGTGAAGCAGAAGGGACTGTAAGTAGAGTGTGGGCAAGCTTAAAAATAGAAATAAAGTAAACTTCTTGCTAGGAGAATATCAAACAGCTCTTAGGTGGACAATTTTGAAGTGAGGTTGTCTGATAGCATTCACTCCCTGGCTGCTCCATTGCCCTCTGCTTCCTGGTGTCGCCCGGGCTTTCAGGGAACAGTGTGTTTACATGGTGGAATTAAATTAGATTGTTCTCTGAATGATTGTGTGCTAAGTTAAAATATTGCCACTCTGAAATGACTAAACAGTAAGAAACTACAGAAGGGTGTGTTCAAGTTCTCTTTTACACAGCTAATGTGCAGTCTTAGAAAATACATTCTAAAGTAAATGTGAATATTTTGAAATGTAGTGACTTTATATATACATACTCTTGTCAAAATATGGCATTGTGATTATATTTTCATTAGTATATACTAGTGTGGGTTAGAGTTTAATAAACAGTTTAAATTGGGAAGTAATGCGCTGCTGATGAAGCTGAGTTCTGCCATGTTGAAAGCTGGGTTTAATCATCTACACTTTAACAAAATTAGAGAAGAGAAATTGAATAGAGTGTCTTTTTTACTTAATTTTGCTCCTAGCTTTTGAGTGTTTGGGGGGGCAAAAGTTGCTGTTTTCCAAATACCCAGTGAGCAGGTACATTGTTGAGGAAGAAAGGTAATTGGGAAGAGTATCCTGGGCAGGTTAGGGGCTGTGCCTGTTTTAAGGGACACTCACAGTTTAACTTGGTCTCTTTATTCCTTGGAGGATTTCTAGTGCCATGGGTGCCTTTAAATTAAGCAGAGCAACATAAAACTGCATTGAATGTGTACAGTAAGCAAGGCATTTTTATCTCAATTGCAGTTAATAGAAGGGGGAAATGTAGATTTCAAGGTTGGAAGGTGTTCAGAAAAGTCATTCTGACTCACTCCCTTTCCCAGTCAGTATTCCAGTGAGGTGGAAACAGTTATCAGAGTGAACCCGCCACTCCTCGTCTAGCTGGAAGCAAACACGTCTTGACTTGTGAATTTGTGTAAATGTGATCATAGGAATAGCACAGGAGCTGAAGCGGTGTCTCCCTATTAAGAGTATGTGCAGCTCTTGAAGAAGACCTGAATTTGGTCCCTAGTGCCCACGTCTTGTGGCTCACTGCTGCCTGTTACTCCAGATCTGACATCCCTGTCTATCCTCTCCAGTACCCATGCGCGCGCGCACACACACACACACACACACACACACACACACACACACACACACACTTAAAAGTAGAAAGTCATTTGAAAAAGGGTGATGCAGACCCTTGGTGTCTTAACGTCTTAGGTCAGTGTCGCTGGTTGCATTCAGCCCCCTGTGCTGTAAGCTCTCCTTTTCTATGTGTGTGTGCTACTGCTGAGGACCATGGTGACTGTGGTGGACGAGTGCTGCTGTGGCCACCTGAGCCTGCTTCCAGGACAGTTGCCTTCTGTGTGCCCCAGAGGTGAAGCTGCTCTGCCAGCATTTCATCCAGACAGATCTTCTCTCCAGTGCTTGGGCGTCTGCTTTTTTATCTTCTTTACTGTTCTCGTTTATTGCTTTTTTCCTTTCTGAGTATTGTCTTGCAGTCAGTTTTGGGAGATACTGGCAAATATTTCGATAAAGTAATTGTGTTCACATGCACTTCCCCTAGCAGATAGTTTTGCATCACTACTAATACTTATTATTTTTTTCATTGTACTAATGCTGTCAGGGAAGTAATATTCCATGCCATATTATCATGCCCCTGTTTGATTTCGGAATTTCACGGTCAGTCATGTGTGAACAAGCAGAGTTCATCAGTGTGGACTTTACGATCATTTTGAAGTTTACAAAATAAATACACTGGAGTTTTACATCAAATTTGGTTGAATTTAAATTACAGAGCCTTCTGGGTCAGAGTGACTCTTGTTTTTCCAGTTGCTTTGATGTGTCTTTCCTGGCCGGTAATTGAGGTAGGTGTTGATGTAGAAACATTCCATGAGTGGATTCCCTGTGTTACGCTTTTAACATAGCTTTATTTTATTCTTTCCTGGCTTCTTCAATTTCAAACTTATCTATTCATTTTCATTTGTGCTTAGTAACATATGCATTTAAAATTTTAAACTTTATGTTACAGATTTACAAGTTACTTTTAGATTTTGACATGTTTCCACTTTAATTAAAATTTCTTAGATAATATATAATGCTGTCTCGGATTTCTCTTTTGCCTAATCACCATTTGTAAGCAAGTGTTTTAAATTCTATGAGGTTACGGGATTTTGTTGTTACAAATCTCCAGTTTTGTTGCATGATGATCAAGATGCTAGAATTCTTTTGTAATCCATTAATAGCTTTTATTGCTCTAGTATTTGTTGAAAGTCTCTGTTGTGGATATTTGAATAGAGACACAGCTGTCTTTGTGCTGTAGTTAATGTGGTGATGTGTATGTGTGTCCTAACTGTTGTTTACTCATCAGTTTTTGCTTGTCTTATCTTTCAGGACCTAAGAGATTTATGAAAATACTGGCTGGCTTGGCCTTTTTTTTTTTTTTTGGTATCAGTTTCTTTCACTATTACAGTTATAAATATATAGTGTGTACACATACACAATTTTAGCAGTTTTGTTGAGGACTGATAAATAAAAAAAACTGCATGTGTAAAGTATATAATTGGACATTTTTGAATATATATACATATCCATGAGGCTTAGTGTCACAGGAATCAACACATCTATCCATCACTCCTTGTCTTGGTCAGGTCTGGCTGTTAAATCACTACATTACGGGTATCCACACAAATGTTTCTCAAGTTCTGGAGGTTGGAAGTCTGAGGTCAAGGTCTCTGGCATGGTCAGATTCTTGGTGATGGCTTTCCTGGCTCACGGACTGATGGGGAGGGGCAGAACTCTCTGCTGTACTGATATTAGTCCTGTCACCTCTCAAAGGCCCCACCTCCTAATTCCATCACATTGTTCATTAGCATTTCAACATCTGGATTAGGGGGAATATATAAACTGTTAATTGCAAATGGCATGCCTCTCCTACCTTCAGAATGTCTCCTAGCCATCCTTCATGTCAGGCAGCATTGAGGTGCTTTCTCTCTCTATAGGATAAGGTGCTGCACCTAGACTTTTATAGTAGAAGCCTTTTACTCCATCTTCCTGTTTGGTTTCTGTGACTTAGCACAGTTATTTTCAAATTCATTCATGTTATGTGGGGTTATTAGTGCATTCTTTTTATTGCCCAGAAGTGCTGCAATTGTATGAAAACACAAATCTATCCATCTATTCATCTGATAATGGACATTCCCGTTTCATGCAGTGGGGGGCTGTTACGAATGGATAGGCTCTCAACATTTGGGAACAAGTCTGGGTAGACATGTGCTTTATTTCTTCTAGATAAATACCCAGGAGTGGGATATCTGGATCATACAGCAGATATATGTTTAAAGTTTTAAGAACTCACCAAACCATTTTCCAGAATGGTTGAGGCATATTTCATTTCTCTCAGTGGTACAGGAATGGGTACTTGCTTCCCAGCTTTGCTGAAGGCTGCCATCAAAACAAACCAGTGAGACCACACCTTCAGTGTCTGAGGTGATAGATTTCTTTTCTTTAGTTCTGGAGTGGAGTAAGACCGAGACCAGGGTCCACAGGGTTGGTTTTCTCCAGGACTCTACTTGACTCTCATGGTCCCTTCCAGCTGCTTCTGGGTTCTTTCCTCTGCCTGTATACTTCTGGTGCGTTTGGTCTGTTCTCCAGCTTTGTTTTACCTGAGACTCTGGTTGCCTGTGCTAGACCTGACATTTCCTTCAGCCTTCTTACTGTATCGTCATTTTCCTTTCAGTCTTCGTCTCTACCTAGTTTCATCACCCCATGTCTGAGTTTAAAAAAAAAATCTGACTTAAGTTCTTCCATGTCTGGTATTATTTCACTTTCTTTGGGTTCTTTTTCTTTCTTTCTTTCTTTCTTTCTTTTTTTTTTTTTTAAGTTGTGTATTTTTGGTGGCTTTGTTATGAGGGTATTTGCTCTTTAATAGTTTTTCTTCCTTAACAACTTGTAGAGTGTGACTTAGTTTTTTGTTTTGTTTTTTGAGACAGGGTTTCTCTGTGTGTAGCCCTAGCTTTGTAGAACTACAAAGCCCTGGAACTCGCTTTGTAGACCAGGCTGGCCTCATCCTCAGAGATCCACCTGCCTCTGCCTCCCAAGTGCTGGGATTAAAGGCCTGTGCCACCACTGCTGGGCCTGACTTCGTATATTTGATGCTCATTTTTATGTGAAGTGTTTTCTTCCCCTGGGAAGGAATTGTGTGTGTGTTAGGTTATTCTTTTGGCCTTCTAGGGTTCCTCCACAGTGCTATGGCACAGGCATCTTCCTCTCCGAAGTTTCCTGCATTCTCTTTATGTGTTTACCTCACCCATTTCTTCTATCCCATTTCCTTCTGTAAATTTTTTTTTCTTTCACTCTGCTGCCCTGAATGGCCTGGAACTCATTATGTACACCAGGCTGCCCCTAATGCACAGAAATCTGCCAGGCTCTTTTTGGAACTCTTGCTTATTAGCTTAATTACCTCTTGTCTTAGCTGAATTCTTGCTTAGCTTAATCACCTCTTGCCTCCTCCTCAGGTGCCTTGCTCTGGAAGGGGAAGCCTTTGATTCTGTATGTGAGTCAGTCCAGATCCGGGAGGGCTAGCCCTGCATGCCGCCTGCCTGTGCTTCCAGCCTGTGAGGAGTGGGCTGACCACCTCCACTGTGTTTCCCATGAGCACCTGTACTGTTGGGTTTCCGGTCTGAGCTGGCAGACTTACCGCACTCTGCCCTCTGCAGTGTCCTCTGCAGCCTGTTTTAGGGTGTGGCCCATGGCTGGCATTTGTTCCTGTTTGCTGATGTCCACAGGATTCTTGTCATCGGGTGTGTCAGAAATGATGTGTGTGAGTGTTGAGTTTTTACCTAGTCTTTCTATATTTCATTTGGGAAAAAAAAATTTTATTTAGAGAAATAAAGATTTTTTTTTTAGCTTATTTCACAGGCATAAGAATCTACTTTTACTTTAAATTAACAGTCTTGTCATGAGGCCAACAGTAAAATTGTTAAAGCTTTACAATTTGCATTTAATATTATTAAAGGTTAATTGTTTTATTGTGAATTTCTAAGCATTGGAGAACTAATTGCTTTTATTAGTCCCTAACAAGTAACTCAGAGTTATCTGGAATGTGACAAGCAGCTGAATATGTATTAGTACACTATTGAAAATCTCATCTTGAGGTCAGTTTTTATCATCAGTTAATGAACTGGTTCAGATACTTCAGCATAAAAAGTGCTTCTGGCTCTGGAGCATATGTTATTTGTTTTGTATATTTTTGCCTAGAGAATATAGAATACTTACTTGTAATAAAATCAGATACTTTGTGAATCCTGAGAACTAGAAACTTAATTACCAATCATAATCTCCCTGTTTTCTTCCACTCGAAAGACCCCCTTGGTTTGAGAGTGTTTTGAATAGAAGTATATATAGATTTAATAAAAGTTTTCATTTTATGTATGGTTCTGTATTGAGACTTAATAAAAATTTCCCTTGTTTTCATATTTTACTGTTTTCAATCTACTTTAAAATAATTTCTTGTTAAAATGTGCTTTTTATGTTATATGTTAACATGTATTTTTTTAACACAGTTTATAGTTCTTTTAACAGTATAATAGAAATAAATACCTTTTTATATCATTAAATCACATTCAACCAAAAAATTTCATGGCGTATAGTATTTTATTGTTTGTACTGTAGTTTAATTTGTTGGTTTATCATTGGTCATTTAAGCCCCTTCCAATTTTTGCTGTTATAAATACAACCATAGTAGATACTTTGTGTTAAGAGCATTGTGTATTCAGGATCATTCCCCTAGGTAAATAACTTTGTATATTTGTATTAGAGGTGGGGGGATAAGATATGCAGGATGAATTCAGATAGCTTTCATAAACGGTTATATGAGGGGATAGGGATGTAGCTCAGTGGTAGAGTGCTTGCCTAGCATGCAATTGCTAGTCTTGATCTTCATCAGCCCCATCCCAGTCAATACCAACAGAGAGACAAGAGACAGAGAAAGAAAATAAGATGAATTTACATTCCTACCTGCAGCGAAAGGACCATACAATGAAAATGCCAGCTAGTATCTTATACCATATTGTTGTTTGTTTTTGCCCTTTTGGGGGGCTCACCACCCAGCTCCCAAATAAATCACACATGGAGGCTTATTTTTACCTATAAATGCCTAGCCTTAGTTTGGCTTGTTTCTTGCCAGCTTTCCTTAACTTATATTATCCCGTCTACCTTTTGCCTCTGTGCTTTTCCCATTCTCTTAGTTCTGTAAATTTTACTCGTACTCCTTACTCAGTGGCTGGCTGTGTAGCTGGGTGGCTAGACTCTGGAGTTCTCCTCCTTCACTGGCTATTTCTTTCCTCATCCCAGATTTATTCTTCTATTTATACTCTCTCTTGCCAGCCCTGTCTATACTCTCTCCAACCTCGATATTGGCCGTTCAGTTCTTTATTAGACCCTCAGGTGTTTTAGACAGGCACAATAACACAGCTTCACAGAGTTAAACAAATGCAACATGAAGGAAAGTAACACATCTTAAAATAATATTCTACAAAATACCACACAGCTGCACAAAAGTCAGTTAATGCCCATTGTGGCTATGGAATAAATGCCAATGTCATAGGGCACACGGTTATTTATTTGCAATAGTGGATGCTGAGTTATTGAGCAATGTCTGAGGCTACCCATTTAGTATATGCTTACATTTAAGGTTTTGGGATACACAGTCCTGGTAAACAAGAAATAACATACGTGGTCACTAGTAGAGAAAGAGACTGGGGACCCAGAGGAGAACATCAGGAACAGTGGGGCAAGGTATCACAAAGGAGTGAATGACTGTTTTGCATGTTGAGTAAGAGTTCTCCAAATGGACCAGGAGCCAGGTGAGTGGTGACACCAGGTGCATATAGAACAACATTGTGTGTCAGTGCACAGGGCTGTGAATCTCATGGGTACTTCTAAGGAAATGGAAGGGATTTGAAGATGGGGCTTTTGATTAGAGAATCAGATTAAAAGATAGACTGTGGGAGTCCAGCTCCCACCTTTTGAAGGGTTCTTAGGTGGAGAAGAGAGAAATTAAGAAATAATAGAAAGACCTAGACAATGAGAAGAAAGACAGAAACAAAGGATACTTTGGGAGGGCCTGGATCAAAACCCAGCAGCCACTTCGCTTATTCAAAAGGACTTTTTAAAACAATGCCAAGTGGCAGGGCAAAAGACCTCCCTCTTGCAAGATCAAAGCACACCCTACAGTCAAGTGTAGACCCTTCCAAATACCTGGTAACCATGCTTGTAGTCAAATCATTTCATTATGCAGCAATGCTGGGTAAAGCAAGCTCAGATTCTCTGACCCTAAGTTCTCACTAGGAAGCCTCTGTGGGCTCCCACAAGAGACCAGTTTATAAATGACCTCACTGGCAAAGCCGTGGACTTAACATTTACTCCATGAGTTATGGTAAATCTTTTCTGGGTTTAAGTCAGGGAGTGTTTGATTGAAGATGTGCATAAGCATACTTATGTTTAGAGGGTATAGAACGCTTGTAAAACCCAACATTTCCTTACATTTCTTAGAAGGAACCAGGCTATTAGGAACAAGGGACAGTTTGGGGCATAGGGTTTCAACTGCTTCTTTCTTTCCAAAGAATGGCTTTAGCCCTGCCAGCTCATTTTTCCCAGCAGGGGTTGATTATTAAATGCCAAGTTCTTCATTTAGCTTATGCTACATTAGCATTTCCTTTTATTTTAGTGTGTGTGTGTGTGTGTGTGTGTGTGTGTGTATCCTTGTTTATGTGTGCATGTGTTGGCTGGCCCATGAGGGGGCCTATTGGGGCCAGTGGTTGGTTATGGATGTTTTCTTCAGTCACTCTCCACTTGGTTTTTTGAGACAAGGTCTTTCTGAATTTGGAGCTCACCATTTTGGCTAGACTGACTAGTTAGTGAGACCCTGGGACCCACCTGTCCCTACCCCTACCCCCTCAACCCCAGTGCTGAGGCTATAGACACCACCTGGCCTTTCTGTTAAGTGGGTGCTGGGAATCTGAACTCAGGTCCTCATACTTTACAAACAAGCCCTATCTGCTAAGCACTCTCCCCAGCCCCTACCACATAATCTTCCCTTTTCAGTCTCTTCGGAGAAGCACCATCCCCTCTGCTCAGGGTCTATTCTGAAGGGTCTTGCATATTCAGGAGGAATATTTTGCAGTCTTCGGCGATGAAGGATGGTGTTCACATACTTGGCCCAAGTATCCCAAGTTAGATCCAGTGTAGACAGTAATGATGTATTTTTCCCAAAGGGTCCAAAACTTGCCCCTCTCCAAGCTGTGCCCTGTGTGAAGTTGCTACCATGTCTCAAGGTCTGCTAGAGTGGGCTTCTAGCTGGTTACCAATGTAGCAGTGACAGTACTGTGGTTCGGATGCCTACATGCAGTTAAGCTTCTAATAACTACATTTAAATCAGTGTTTGGCCCTCATGCCTTTGTACTGCCCGCCAGTCCTGTTTAAGAAAAGGAAAAGATTGTTTAAAAGTTTTATATATATAGGAGTGTTTGCCTACATGTGCGTCTGTTAGCACATGTATGCAGTGCCTGTGGAGGCCAGAAGTGGGTGTCAGATCCCCTGAGACTGGACTTACAGAGTTGTGAGTATGTGGGCACTGGGAATCGAACCAGGCCTTCTGGAACATCACCTGCTGCTCAGAAAGCTCTCCCGCCTAAATGCTTCACATTGCATGCTTTGTGCTAGTTAGTTTTTTTTTTTCTTGCCGTGGCAGAAATACTTGAGAAAGATGACTTAAAGAAAATTTTACAGTGTCATAGTTTCAGTCCACGGTCACTTGGCACCTGGTCACTTTGGGGTCCTAATGAGGTAGAACATGATGGCAGGTAGTGTGTGACAGGCAGAGCTCAGTGTGTGCCCAGTTGTCGAAGTGCAGGGGTGAAGCAAACAGGCATGCCATTGGTAGCCTGCCCCCTCCATCTGGGCCCACCTCTTAGTTTCCAATCTCCTGGCCATGGTCACACATTGTGAATCCAGCTGCAGATTCATTTGCTGACCAAGTCCAGTCACTCACCAAGAACCCCACCTAAGCACTGTGCTGGGAACCAAGCCCTTTTAACACACAAGTTTGGGGAAGACACAAGGAAATCTTTATGACAGTATAATCATCCTATTTTATTATTAGTTGTTACTCTTTTATTGCACCTAACTCATTAATTAAACTTTCTCAGAAGTCTGTGCATACAGAGAAAACATGGTGTATGATGGGGCTTGATACTTTGCAACTTTAGCCATTATTGGGGCTCTTGGAATGCTGTTGTGTTCATAAGGGAGCAGTGAGTACCGTATGTTTAAAATGATGTGCACACCATTCTCCTGCAGGGGAGGAGGCCTGCTGGCCTCATGGGCATGCATGGAAAGATTTCACTCCGCCCTAGTTCACCCGGATTTTATGCTGCTACTTCACTCAAGAGTAATTTTTAAAATAAGCTATCTTTTTTGGAATAATAACATTTAACATTTCTAAGGAAATTTCCCGTTCAACATCATAGATTTAAAACAAGTCAGGAAAATCTACACCCTCTACATTAATAACCTTTCTTCTTCGTATCTCTCACTTTTCCAGTAAACACATTCATATTCTTTCACACACACACCCCCCCACACCCCCCGCCACACAAATATAAAGAGACGTAATCCAGATTGAAAAGGTGCAGATGAATTATCTGTACAACCGAGGAATGCCAGAGCTGCAGCGCTGTGGAAGATGGGCGACACTTGCTGGGATCTACCAGGCTGTGTAAATTCGGAACTCAATGCAGTGTTAATTTTGGAACGTTTTCTTCTTCATCGAGATTATAGCAATGGGCAGGGATTACCACAGCGAGACGAGGCATTCCTTTGGGACAGAGTCTCTAAAAGAGGGTACTGAATTGTGTAACCAGGCTTCATGTGAGGTGCTTTTATGCTGGGTGTGATGCCATGGTACCAGTTCTTGCTCGTCTGCTCAGAATTCAGGTAGTGTGATTATGGAATCTGTTTGGGAATACATTTGGCACCCCTGTGGTTTATGTTAACATTACTGCAGTCAGGTGGAATATATGTAAAGGACTGGGCTTCTGCCGTTACAGTGGCTTATTTAGTGAATGTGTCCATGTGTGTGCTTTGAAAAGGCCCCTGCCAGTCTTTAGTGGCTCTTAGTAGGCTGGGCATCTTATGGCTGGTCATGGAAGGCCCACAGTTGGTACAGATAGTATTTCATGGGCATGCCCAGAACAGAGTTTAGTCTGCAGTGGTCTTTGATAGATATCATTGAGTGGGAATAAGAAACCTCTTACAAATCGGTCAGTGAGGGGGTTTGTTGTTTGTTTTGTTTATTGAAAGTCAGAGACAGAAGGCCAAGCATCTGTTAGAGTGAACAGCTCTTACACCTTGTTCCAAGGAGGCCCAAGGACACCACAGCTCTTGGCTGTGGACTTTGCAATGTCACCACACCTGCACTAGCTCTGTGACACATGCCTGCCTCTTGCCTGGACCCTGATAGTTTCAGGGGGTGGCGGCAAGTCCTGGGGGGGGGATGAGGGAGACAGGACTTCCCTTTAAAAGTCCCCAGTGCTCTGTGTGCTGATACCTCGTAAAATGCTTGTATTTTGGGGGACATAAAAACCACAAACTGTAATGTGGCTGTATGTGAAAAGGAACTGAATTTTGCTATAACTTTGTATCATTTTGGAAATACTGAAAAATTAAACTGTGACATTTCTGATGGCAAATAAAATACCCCGAACAAACAGGTCAGCCACCCATCTGAAATGTGAAGGCTGTTCTAGACTCCAAAGCCCCTGCTTTGCTTGGCTTTCTAGAGGTGTGTTTTGATTACATAATGAGGTAACTTTCCTCTGGCTTTGGAAAGTTAATTTTAGTAATTCAGACTGTTTATGTAAGAGCTGTGCTAAGGATTTCCCCTTCAGTCTGGAATTGAGAATTTGAACCAGGAGTCTAGCTTTGTGCCTCAAACATTGCCATTCCTGTTAAATGTCACTTATGTGAAGGTTTTTGTTTTTGTTTTCTAAGTAAATGATGAATTGTTTAGACATTTAAGACATTTCTTGTCCATCCCATAATATCTTAACAAATGGATACAAATGCAGAATCGCCCAGTCATGGGTTTAGGATGAATTAAAATTCAGAGACATCCAGGTATTATAATCTGTCTATGTAACACCTGACACTAAATGGATGTAATCTTTTACCACATGTCTTCTTGACTGGGTCTGGTTGTGTGGGCCTGTAATCAATACCAGCTATGTGGGAAGCTGAGGCAGAAGGTTCAGTCACAAGCTCAAGGCTTGCCTGGAAAACTTCGTGACATCCTGCCTCAAAAAGGGGGGTGGGTAGGCGCTGAGGATGTAGCTCAGTGTAGGTACTTGCCCAGCATACATGAGGTCCTGGGTTCAGTTCCCAGTAAAACACATGTGCCAGGAAACCAGCCATCCAAAAGAAGTGTCTTCGCAATGTGGTTACTGTGTGATTGTTCATAGCCCCTGGATGGTTTAGAACTAATTATTAACCCAAGCTCGGACATCCATTTATCTTTCTGTGGAAGTAGAAAGCATCTCTGTCTGGTGATGTATAGGAGATCCTCTTAAGGTGTGTGTGACAGGAAGTTTTAAAAAGGCTGCATGCTCAGTGAGACTGACTGTGTTCTGTACCTTTAGCCTAGCCAGCAAGTGGTGTCCCATGCATGTCCAACATCTTTGGAAGTGCAACTTGCACAGCCCACATGATCCACTTTGTTATTTGTATTTATTTATTTTTGTGTAGATGTGTGCGTGTGTGTGCATGTGTGTGTGTGTACACTTGCATGTGAGGTGATTATTGGGTGTATTCCTAAAATAATCCACTTTAAATGGACCTGTTCTGGGTGGACCCTCGAGCAGCCACATGTGTCTGCCCTGTGACACAGCAATTCTATCCTGGATGTTACCCAATAAGACCCCATTTCTCTGAAAAGGATGTGTATGTTACAACAGCTTTATTCATAAGATGCTGACAGTGGAGTGTTCTGTCTTGAAAGGGGTCCTGTTTACATGAGGTATATACTCACTGAGTTGAAACCAAAGCTAATGTTTGATTTCACTGTTGGCAAATTTTAACTCATTTTACAAGAGAGAATAGAGCAAACTGTGAATCCTAATTTTCAGCAACTCCAGCTGCTGTGCCAAACTAGAGGAATAAGAATAGAAGGAAACTAGTTAGCAGCACTTAAATCCTGAGAGGCGACAGTAGCTTGGCTCCTGTGGTAATTGTGGGGGTAGGTGGAAAGTGGTGTGATTCTTGGCGGAACTTTGAAGGTAGAGCTGATTTGCTGTGTTGACAGGTGTGACTATGGTTGGCTGATGGACATGAATACTTTGGCAGGAGAGACAGTTGTAGAGGATGCTAAGGGTTCTGATGGGGGTGGAGCTGCCATTTAATGAGCTGGAAGAGCCTAGGGGCAGGTGTGTAGGAAGACTGAGAGTTTGAGTCTGCAAAGATAGATGCCAGAGATGAGGAATCTAATGGAACTAGAAGTGTAACATCCAGAGTTGTCAGCCTGGTGGTCAAGTCCTGAGACTGAATGAGTGCCAACAGAGTGAGTGGGCAAAGCAAGCCTGAGTGCCAAGTACCCAGAAACAGGTAGATGAAAAGAAGCCAGCAAAGGGTAGTGGAGCAGAGGCCTGGCCAGTGGAGGAGATGCAAATTTGGAGTAGAGTGGCATGCTTTTTTCCTGTCTCACAAGGAAAAACACAAGTGTTAAGATCTTTTTACTTCCTCTGAGTATCTTACTTAATTTGAACCATACTCGTTGGCACAATCTTAACTCTGTGCGCATGCGTGGAGGTTGTAGATGGGTATCAAGTGTCTTTCTTCATCACTCTACACTGGAGCTCAGTGATCAGCTAGGATGGCTGGCTGGTAAACCCTAAGAACCCTGTCTCTGCCTCTCTCTTGTTGGGATTACAGATGAGTGCCACAGTGTGTGGTTTTTATGTGGGCACTGGAGATCTGGACTCAGGTTCTCGTGCTTGGCATCAAGCAGTGGACTGTCAGGAAGGCAGCTGGTTGAGGTATTTTAAAGCCATTTTATCCTAGTACCAACTAGAGTACCCTGTGCTTGAGGTTAATTTACTCTGTGTTGTTAAATGTATTTTAGGGAACTGCTTGCTCTGGGTTCTGTGTGCAATAAACAAGTGCTTGATGATCATGTGGCTCCCTCTGTGGCTTGCTTGCATGGAATGGATGCATTGAGCAAATGAATCAATTATCCGGCTTCCTGTGATTGTATACCAGTCTTCAACGAGGTTTGTCTGCTGGGGAAAGTGGCAGTCACTGGTCACAGGACTCTGATGTTTCCTGGTCCCCTCCGATGTTACAATTCACTAAATATTGTCAAGCCAGTATTCTGGGTAGAGTCCATTAAGATGGAGTTTGAAGATAGCTCCAAGGAACCATTCTACTGAGCCCACAAGGGTGTCAGTTTCTTAGAACTTCAACAAGTTACTGCAGTCCTCTTCTGGGACAGAAAGTGCTTTCCTTAGGAGACATAGCTCTGGTGTACAAGGCTGATAGTAAATGTTGAGTTTTTCCTCAGTTTGAATTTTTATTTTGACAGCCAAGAAAATAGAAAATGAAATCATGAATGAAGTAGAGTTATTTTTCCTTCCCTTTCTCCCTTTTACTTCCTTCCCTCTTTTTTTTTTTTTTTTTTTTTTTTTTTTTT